>JASDQU011247114.1:14030-25617 GCA_032191745.1 Picea mariana
GTTGATTCCGCTTTGCTCTGGTGTTCTCGTGAAGTCAATTCCAAGACAACACAAACCACCCAAAGTGAAGATGATATAATATATTCAAAGTCAACTTATGCATATGATCAAGTAATTACACAATAAAGTAAGAGTGACTTTATGGGAAAGGGACATGTCGCTGTATCATATTAATTGAAAGTAGAAGATACAACCTGATCACCTTGATGTTGCAAGCTTCCTTTCGATGGCTTTTGGTTCCAACACACACACTTGTTCTTGAACTTTCATGAAGAAGATCCAATTCCTCTTGATATACCAAGTAGAGTCTTCAAGCTTCTATCACAGCAGGGTTCTTCACACAATTCCTTCACCAATTCTTCATTCAATCGTGCTTAACCTTTTCCATGAGAAACCTTTCAATATATAGGAGAAGGTGAGATGGTTACATGGATGAGGATGATCCCATCAAATTAGAGAAGATAGTAAAATGACAAGCATACAAATGCCAACTCATTCTCTAGAAGATTTCCTTCTAGAACCCTCGAGACCTCTTCTCCTTTCCAAGATAAAAAACAAGTTCCCACCCTATGTATGGAGCAAACTGCGAGAAGTTCCCACCCTAAGTGTAGGTAGCCTATGAGAATGAGGAATTCTCTCACCCTAGGCCACAGGAAGCCTGCGAACTCACTTTAAAAATATGTTTTCTGGAAGGAGACAAGTGTCACTTTTCTCAGGAAAAAGTCTTTGTTAGGAGCCTGAATACACCATTGTTAAGATATCACCAAGATGACCAAAATCATGTGTAACAACCATAAATGGAAGGTAGTCACATGATCACCTAGATATTCGTTAGGCTTAGCCTCAAACTTTGGAATCTTCGAAGGCAACTTGGTTGGCATGGGAGGCCAATGCGGATCATGACAGATGGGGTCATTTAATAACCTTTTCAATTCTGGCAAGTGCAGATTTTCCAAAAACGATAATTTGGGTTGTTGATTATAACCAGAGTAAAAGGATCCTAGAGTTTGGTTGGCACTAGGTTGCCAGGAAAATTTAGGTTGTTGACCAGGTTTCTGGTAATAACCATAGTCGTGACTAGCGTACAAATTATGCGCTTGTTGAGACGTCATCAACTGATTCTCGTAATAGGATGTAAAGGGTTGGGCTTGCATATCATTCCAAGGATTTTGGTAAAGGTTTCCCCCTGCCGATCTGACGGGCATAGGTGTTGAGCCTTGCCCGGGGTTCCATTGGCTATGGAAGGGGTTTCCCCCAATTGGCATCCCCGACAAGGGGACTGACCCCTACCATGAATTCCAAGGTCCTTGTGAGGAAGGAATTCCTAAGTTTTCCCCCTGTGCAGGAATAGTACCCTCCATAGGATTTTGTTGTCCATAACTGAGGTTTCCCTCGACCGAGATGACAGATGACAAGAAAGCATTGTTACCAAACATGTCGAACAAAGAGAATGCTGTCAAACCTATCATCATGCTATAAGAAGGAATTCCTTGACTACCTGCTCCAAATGAACTATAGTTTATGTTCGGCCCGATGGAGTGTTGGTGACCATCGCCAAGCGAAGGGGACGAAGGAGGTATATGACCCCCTCCATAAGGGAAAGTGTTATAGGGAGTTGAAGTTCCCCCCATGGATCCTTGCAGAGGAGTGTTAGATCTCCCTACCCCAAGACCTAAAGTCTGTAGAGTGGAGTAGGAAAGGACAATGCTCGTACTGAAGCCAGGCATCCAGTATGAGAACAGAGGGCCTGTCACACTCTAGGTTAATAGAGCAGTGATCGTTACCATAGACGGAATAAGACCATTCCCAAAGGTATAGGTAGTCAAGACCATAGTGGTCTAGACCGAAAACGGTTGGTTAGGAGGTGGAACACCCCCTGTAGTGACATCCATAAAGGGAATGTGAGGATTCCCTGAAGAAGTAGCAACATTTGTCTCCATTGCTTCTTGTGACACTACCTGACACTCGTAAGGTTTAACTTGTACAATGATGGGCACTAATAGAGTGGTGATAGGAGGGTTATAAGGACCAAGAGATTATGCTCAGAGATCGAAAATGGTTGGTTCCTCTGGAATCAAATGTTCTCCTCTCGGATATGGGTTAGGCCCAGTTTCATGTGGCCTGGTCGCCTCAAAAGACCCTTGCTGGTCTAGTCTTCTCCTTAGCGGTGGTGGGGGTGGCTCCAGATTAACCAGCGGTAGGCCAAAAATCCTTCGCAACCGACAGAGCTCCTGATCCTCCACTGTGTGAGAAGATCAATGACACACTATGTCTTTCTATAATTGTTTTAAAAACCAACACACACTAGAAAAATCTCCTATGAGACAAGACAAGCAGATCACTAGCTAGTTGGAAGAACAGTTACACCGACCAACACTAGAAAAACTTATCGGTGCAAGTGAAACTTGAATACGGAAGCACCCTCTGGGTATACTTTGCAAAGTGTGGCCTGATGTCTACCCTAGGTACCACAGTGACCCCCGCAGTCACCTGTGTAAGTCACTAAGATAAATACAACTAGGTTGCCAGTGCGCGAACAATTACTAGGTGGGTATAGCCGACAGTTGGGTGGACCACAATGAGAAGGGTATCAAGCCTAAAAACTATCAAGGGTATTCAAAACAAGTGTTACAGAAGATTACTAAGGACCTCAAACATATTCGAGACCCACGAAGATCCGCGGCAAATGCGATCAACAAAATCCCAAGATAAGCCCTCTATATGCGTTCCCCACTACGCTTGGTTCAACTTTGGAGGGGTTATCTCTGCTACCTTTCCTTACATAAACTCGTTTTTAGCCCCTGTGTTAGAGGTGGGTCCTAGATAACTTTCACAGTTATTGTACTTTCAAGCACTCCCTAGCACAAACTCTTATGTTGGTTTTTGTAGCCTTGAAGAGTTTCCTCTCCAATCCTAAATTAAGGCTCTAGCCTAGGCTGCGTTGATGGACCCTACAAACAAAAAGTCTAATAACTTTTAATTAAGCGTTAATTTTAGTGGTTGTCTTAAGTCAAAAGGAATGGAAATGAAACCAATGATGTTTTTTAAGAGACGAAAGAGGAGAGCATAAGATGATACTGGAAACAAAAGTACTTCTTTCTTCACAAATAAAGATTTTCCAATTTAAACTCTTTTAACCGAACTTTTCATAACTACTTTTTCTCAGATCTTTGAAAAGAAAAACTTAAAACAAGATTTCGCTCGACTATGAGCTACTTAATGTCCTAATCATTTAAGTAAAGAACTTAAGAAAACTTTCTTTTTCCTCGGTAAATGAAGGAACTAACCTAAAGTACTTTACCAAACAAAGAAATGAAATATTTTTTTTATTGTTTTATGCTTCAAAACAATAAATCTTTTACAAAAATAAAACACAAGAACTATTTTACAAAAAGAAAGCTATGCTGAAGTCAAACCTAGGCTACATAATGCTATAACAGAGACTAGGACTAGATCAAGAAGACCCCTGAGAAGTGTGACTTCTGACAGGGAAGAGGATGACTTCCTCTTCTTTAAAAAAATAAAATAAATTCTCAATAGGCACGCTACTGACACTTCAATAGCCAACGTATGTACGTAGGATATTCAAGGGAAGGGCACATATGCACGCGTGCAGGCCCACTGCAGGCCACGTACACCTATGTAACTCCTCAAAAAAATGAAAACCAACAGTCCATCATAGGCAGGGAGTACTGGTATGGAAGACCAGAATCCCTTAAAGACACATAATATTACAAAAACTTAGAAAATAGTGAATAAACTGATTCAAAGCAACCAAAAATAAATATCCCCAAATACCCTAGAGGTTTCCCAGTATAGCCGCCAATTCTGCTATAGCGGGAAAACCCCTCTACGGACTATACTAGGGTTATAAAATATAGGAAGAGATAATCGTCTAAAGTCTCCTACTTTTTATCAACTATCCCGACATTACCCCACAATCATACATAAAAGACAAGGTATAGGGATCTGGTAGGCATACCTTAAACTCCACGTCCAATGTCGATCCCTTTGTGTTTAGTTGTTTCCTGACTGCAAGTCTCCTCCCAAGGCTGACCTGCATTCACCAAAAGACAAAAAATAAATGACAAGCATGCATTCTACATATGGATTAGTGGGTTAGACATCATAAACAAGAAATGTAAACAAATCATATAAGTTTAAGATGTCATTTGGCGGGACGGAAAAAGTACTTCTTTATATTAATCTCACAAAAGTCACTTACAATATGAGACCAACATTGCTCCTCAAACTCAGTCCTGGGCTCCTCTTCATAATGAACCAATTGTTTCCATGTCTCCTTCTCCTCTTTAGTTTTTTATAGGGGAATGGAAAGGGCTTGCAATGGAGAAAAATGGAATTCTAGCTCAAACTCACAATGTGGTTGCCAAATATTGGGGCAAAGGGGGAATACAGAAATGGGCAAAGTTTCTATGCTCTCGTGATTCTTCCTGAAATGGGAACCCAACCCCTTATTTTATAGGCCAGAAGAGATAGTAATGGTTGGGGTGACTGGCTATGGGCAGTCAAACGGTTATGCATGGACCAGAAACCTGTATCCCTTTGCAATTTTCATTTTTTTTTCGATATTCTATGAGTGTACGTGGGCTGTAGTGGTGCAAAAAGCACGTGTATGCAGACAATAATGGTGCAGGGCACGTACACCTTCAAAAAAATGGATTTTAGAAGAGCTTGTTCAATGATGGCTTGGAAAAGATAGCAAGTTAGATGGCATGATGCCAAGTATGCATGTCTGGTGCAATTTAGGGTTATAATAATTATTGTTCACATATTCTCCTCCATTATCTGTTCTTAACCTTTGAATTTGATGTACATATTTGTTTTCTACAAGGGCCTTGTAGGCCAAAAATTTGTCAAAAACTTCGCTCTTAAGTTTTAAGAAGTAAACCCAAGTACGTCTAGAAAAATCATCAATGAAATTTAAGAAATACTTGCACCCAGAAAAATAAGGAGAAGAATGTGGACCACACAAATCACTGTGAACAAGCTGCAAAGGGCCCGAGGCATGCCAAGGGGCATGTTTTTCAAAACTTTCCCGATGATGTTTGTTGATAACACAACCAGAAAAAACACCATCTCTACATGAAACAAGAGGAATACCAATCACCATATGTTTATTACATAGTTGATGCAATGAGCGATAGTTTATATNTGTAAAACTTGTACAACCTGGTAATATCATCAACAATTCCAGTTGCAAGAACATGCTTAGGATCTTTTAGATCCTTGATTACAACTTGGTGAGGTGAAAACTCTACAATTTTACTTTCACTTGAATGAGTGATTTGATATACTGATAGAAGGTTACAAGAAATATTTGGAACACATAATACATCATTGAAATGACCATTATCTACTTGTACTTTTCCAGATCTTAAAACACTAAGATACCTATCATCATCAACAAATATTTTCTTGGTGTTACATTCATTTAGAGAAGAAAATATGGCTTTATCCTTAGCCATATGATAAGATGCTCTAGAATAAATAAGCCACTCATTAGAAGAAGAAGTAGAAGTTGCATTGAAGGAGAAACTAGAAGCATAAAGTGCATGTCCATGAGAAGAATAAGAAGAAGTAGAATCAATACCGATGTCGTGCTTCTTCATCGTTGCTTCTAAAGCTGCCATCTTCTTGAAACATTTGGACTCATCATGACCATATTTATCACAAAAGTTGCAATGTCTTTCATTCTTCTTATTTTTATATTTTTCTCCTTTATCACCATTAGGAGTTGAAGTTGTCTGAGTGGGTTTGAGACCCTTATGTTTCTTGTTGTTGTGGCGATGATGTTTCTTCTTGGGATTATCTTTCTGTTGAGCAACTGAGGCTTTGTTGGAGGTACCTGTAGTGCTGATCACTCCAAGTTGTACAAGCTTATCTTTCTCTCTAATCAAAGAATCACAAAAGGAATCAAGAGTGGTTTTTTGATAAGATTTCCCTAGATCCTTTCTCATGGCATAAAAGGTAGATACAACACATAATATGCACTACCTATCTTAGAAAGAATAAGATAGATGCAACATTCTTCCTCCATCTTTATATCACATTCTTCACATAAAATTCTAAGTGTTTTAAACTTAGATATATAGTCTTCAATGCAAGAAAAATCACTTGGACTTAAATTCAGTACTTGATTTTCTAACTGTTGTGCTCGAATGATATTGTGTTTACCAAACACAAATTCAATCTTTTCCCAAGCTTCATCGGGGTCATCAATTTCTTTAAGGTGGAACCTTAAATAAGGATACATGGACATTCCAATAACTCTTATTATCCCATTTGACTTTATTATCAACATTAGTGGGTTCTTTTTCCTTTCCCAAGGTAATCTGGTACAAGCCTTTACTTCTTAATAAATCCTCCATATGAGATTTCCATTGGAAGTAGTTGTTGCTGGTAAGAAAACAATTACTGGAAGAATCCATATTAAATATGTAGATAATATGGATTTAAAAACTGAAACTGATGATATGGATGAAAAGATCTCAAAAAATTAGACGGTTTTGAAAAAAATGGCACTGAAAACGGACTTTGAATGTGAAAGTTATGCCTTTAAAAAAAAAGGCATAAACTATAACCAAAGGACCACGTGGTGGTGTAAGTTGCTTTATGAAGTGATCCACTTTTATAAAAGGAAGTGGGCATCACTTTTACAATGAAGTTACTTTATAAAAGAAAATCTGCATGCAAAAAAATAACTCTAAAATAAAATATTAAAGCTACTTATAGTGATTCACTTTTATACTTGAAGTGAAATACATGTTACAATGGAGAATGAACTTTTTCAAAAAAAAGTAACAAAAAGAGAAACTTGAACTCAAGACCTCTTACTTAATAAGGGAACTTTTAACCAAGTGGGATAGAAAAACATATTGTATTGTTCATCAAGAGGATTGGAGGTGTTATTGTTGTTGTTGTGGAAGACGACCTTGGAGAGTGTGCTAAAAAAAACTCTTTTCACACAAGAAAATATTTTTGCTTCTCGATGACAACAAGGGTTAGATCTCGGTTATCTTACCCGGAAAATGCACATTTTCCTATCTGTTTCTAATTTTCCAAGATCGCACAGGGTGCGGGGAAAAGAGAATACACAAATCTAAAAGAGTAGCAACTCGGAAAAAAACAATATAAAACCGAAATAATACTCTGCAAAAATTTAAAAAGGGCGTATTCAAGATTTATACCTCTGGATCTGACTGAAATGGCCATATCTTGGGAAAACAAAAACCTTTTCAAGTGAAAAAAAAAGTGTTCCTGACTGAAAACAGAACTCTGGATGCAATGGAACATTCCTCTCAGCACATAAATGTATGAAAATGGAAGAAAACATAGATTATACAACTCAACTTCATGATCTCGATCTACAACAGGAGCGAGTATTGAAATAGGCTCTGATACCATGTTCGACAACACAAGTATTCCAAAAAAGGATGAACACCTACAGTAATCACTCACACAACTAGATAAAATATCAACACACTAATGTTTTGATGTGGTAAAACCCTTACAGGGAAACATCCATGGCCCCAACCAATGCAGCCACTTGGATCAGTTTATTAATGCAAAAGAAAAAGTTTATAGAGAGATTTTACAAGAGAGTTTCTCACAATTGATCATTGGAAAATGAACCTCCGTGATATTTAAATATAGATCATGGACCAATTGGGTGTTAACCCATAGATCAATGGTCGTTAAGATCGAGGATAATATGAACCGTCAGATCACTCTATGTCAGGAACATATTGTGACCATCGTATTTCCTAACTACAAATGCATACTAATGCATACTAAAGAAACATACTAAGAAACACACTTTTACCTAACAACACATTAGACCAAGTAGATCTTAACTAACTCCTAAGTTTTTAAATATCCTAACATTGTATACTAAAGGCAATACAAAACCATTCTACTTGCTTCCCAATGTTAAAATCCTAGACCTATCTTGAATATAACCCGATCTATAATCTACAAGATCATATTTTAACATTTATACATCAATGAAAAGCATTCAAGGGGAAAACCAAATGATCTATTGATTAAAAAAAATAACTTATATCAAGCATGCATATCTTAAGTGTTGATGCAAGCTTCTTCAATCTCCTTGCTCCTTGCATCTCCTTGCATCTCTTTGGTCATACTAGGATTCAATGAATTTTGGCTACAATGGATGAATACCTTTGCAGTTTGGCAGCATAACCTTTCTATTCAATTCCTTCCCCTCTTGGCCAAGTCTTTCCTTTGTTATATATCTCTTGGAGGAGGCTTAGGAGAGGCTTCTAGATCTTCTAGAGGCTACTAGAAACTTGAATGATGTGAGTTCCTATGCTATTACCACTAATATACAAATCATCTCTCACTCCTCACATAGTAACTCCCCTTTTCTAGAAGTTTGGTAGTGCATCGCTTGTTAAGACATTTTTGTCTAGAGAGGCCTCACTTGTTTCATGCTAGGTGTCACACAAGGCCCTCCAAAAATTCTCTGGAAAGGGTCAAACCTCAGTAAAAAGTTGCATTAGGATTCTATCCACTAATGGATTCCTCTATGACCTGTAGGGTGGATATTAAGGCTATAACAATTGTTTCTTGAAGGAATATGATGTTTGGATGATTCAAATCCACCAACTTGCAGAGGGAATATTTTTTATAGGGTTCTTCCACTCCCTTACAATTTTAGGAGAGGATTTTCATTTAGATACCCCCTCTGGGACATTCTTTTTTCTAAGTGCCCCAAAAATTGAGATTTATTTTCTACCTACCATATCCGCCAATGCCATATTTTGGGCCTTGTATAAATGGGACTTTCGTCCCTTACTCTTACCCCCTTGAGTTATCATAAGATTTTTCCCCAAACCTTCTAGTCATCTCTGGCCAAGAATCGACTAATTCTGTAATTGATACACCACTCCTTCTTCCATGTATCTAGAGGATTCTGGGTCAGTAGGGGAGGGTTTGGGAAGGGAAGGGGTAGATTATGGTAGGGGAGCAATACAATTTGAAATTGGGGGGCCAAGATGGATGAAATTTGTGATATTTGAATTCTTAGGGGAGAAGTGAATCAATCCAATATTTTCCCAATAGAGCTAAAGAATTCACTAAAACATTTATAGTAAGAGGGGGAGAGAGGAGAATACCAAAATAAGAGGTGATATTGTGAATGTTGGCTTGAATACTCTGGGACACATCCAATCCTAGATTCAGAGAGGGCTCCTAATCCATTGTGGTTGTAGGCTTAATTTCCATAGTTTTTTGTTCTTTCACTACAATCACCTACTATTGAATCCCCAAATCTAAAGCCAACTTCCCTTGCTTCTCTATAGGGGATACTTCATCTATCTATGTTTTTGGTTCCACCCTTTTCTTTCACTGATTAGATCGAGATTATCCTCCATGGTCCTGAAAGGGAAGAGTTTAATGAATGGCTATGTTCCCATGTTTATGGAATCGATGTCACTGAAATGGGATACCCTCATAGCCTAGACTTTGGTGAAATTTTTTATCCCCCCAAATCAATCCCATTTCTTCTTCTAAACCTAATCGAATATCCAAAGAGACAAGAATTTTGTCTACTGACATTTTACTCGAATAACAAAAATACTAGTCTGCATCCATAAAATTCCCCAAAGCATTCCTAAGCTCCTTGAAACTGAGTTCTATCCAGAATTCCACTTACAACCCATGAAAGAAAACCTAGATCGATTGAACATTCATTCTCTCCTTACTCACATCAAAGAGAGGAGACCACTTTTTTAGGAGTAGGGGAGTTGAGTCTATGCACCAAAATTTCTTCAAAACCTTATTTTCATCCTCTTCTTGTTCAAATTTAAACATAATCCAACCTCTTGAGAGGGTTGTTACCTTTGGTAAGATAGTAATATATTTTGACCATGTTGTCACTACCCAATCATGAATGGTATTAACGCCAAACTATTTCCCTCTCACTTTCCCAACCACCATAATATTCACCATATTCTCCGCCTGTGGAACTATTATATCTTGTCTGATTAATAAATTTATGGCTAACCCAGAGGATTTTATTCCCTCATTCTTCCTTATTCACACTACCTACCTTGTGTTGTCTGCAGTGTCAACCCTCGTTTCTTCTTGGGTTGCCTTCTTTGACCCATATCCCACATTTTTCTTCCCAAGAGATACTGCCCCCCTAACTGAATTGAAATCCTCTAGGTATGTTGGGAAAGAGTTTACAAAACCTGGGGAGGGTATAGGTGATCCCTCTTCCACCCAATGTTGTATAAATTTTTTATAGGGGATAATTGTCAAGAGGGGAAGAGGGTTCTCCTCGCTAAAATATGAGTTATTTTTCCTGGGGATACTATTGCAAGGGTGTCCTGAGAGGGAGAATTGGTCAAAATATCTACATGAGATTGAGAAGAGACATGTAGAAATATCCATATGAGAGAAGGTTGCCTCTTCTTGAAGCACGTCGTCGTATGACCAAAAAACTCGGTTGGAGTTTTTATTCTGCAGCCATGGGAAAGGGTTTATCAAGCCTCCTTCCAATCAACATCCCAAAATAAAAACCTATGGGTCATGGAAAGATCTTAGAACATTACTCACATGGGTAGAGGCCTCTTCCCTGCCACCATTCCTCCAAGGTGATGCAACACTCATCCACCAACACTCCTTTCCTCTAGCCATGGAATCCGAGATGGGAACATAAAAGGTTGGTTTATAGCTGGAAAACGCCAAGTATATTGTCCCTCATTCATATCTACCAAGAAATCGAGGAGTTCTTCTATGTCATGCATCCTCATTTAAAGTAGTCAGAGCGTTGTCAGAACGACCTAGGTTTTGGTTCAATAACAATCAGAACGCATACATACCAACACTTTGGCAGTGGACAGTGTGGAGCCCTACTCGGAAGAAACTAGGGTTTCCACAACTTGAATTTTCTTCCATTCCCCCACTTCAACCATTTTTCATCCCATACCCTTCCGCAGATGCATGTAGATACATGGATGAATATTTTCAATTAATCTTACACATGTGTAAGGATTTTATGAAGGAGATGTGAAATGTTTACCATTGGGAGAGAAGGAGTAGCATATCTATTTTCTGCCTACTATAAACTCTCTTCATGTAAAATATTGGAGATGGTATTCACATAGGAGGTTACACATTGTCGTGAGGGTAGGTCATAGGTGTTTTTTCTGTTGGAAGATTGATTGTTGTCATTGATGTCAACCCTAGTCATGTGTTTTGGACCGTAAGATTGATAAAGGTATTTGGACATGAAGGAAAATGCACATGCATATAAAACACCCATGAATGGATAATATACATCATGTTGTTTCTGGTGGTATGTGGCACGTCACATGGATCCTCATGGTTGAGGAGAAATGAGTTTTTGAAAATGACAAAGTGAATTGAAAAAGGAAGTACATGTAGGCCCTAAAAATAATTAAAGAAAATAATTACAAAATAAGAAAGTGTCAGGTCGACCATAATGTTAAAAGGAAGTGACATAAATGGTATAAATAAATATCATTATACATTCATTTGATACAAGTCGAATTTCATAGGGAAGAAGAAGCAAAAGAAG
>JASDQU011247116.1:9805-25739 GCA_032191745.1 Picea mariana
GCATCTCAAACAACATCATTCCAGCATGGGGGAAAGCTAGCGTGTAGGGAAAATCTAGCACGTGCTATATTTCCCTCTTGCACAAGCACAATTTCATCTCAAACATCATTCTAGCATAGGGGAAAGTTAACGCGTGCTAACTTTTCCTCTCGCACAAGTACAAACACATCTCAAAAAACATAATTCCACTGTAAAAAAAAGCTAGTGTGTGCTAACTTTCCCTCTTGGACAAGTACAGATGCATTTCAAACATCATTTCACCATGGGGGAAAGCAAACACGTGCTAGTTTTCCTTTGTGCACAACCAGAAGAGCATATAGAACAACATCATTCCACAATGGAAGAAAGCTAATGCGTGCTAGCTTCCTGTCTTGCACAAGCACATCTCGAACAACATCTTTCTACCGTGAGGGAGATATAGCGCATGCTAGCTTTCCCTCTTGCACAAGAACAAGTGTATATCAAACAACATCATTCCACCTTGGAGAAAATCTAGTGCATGCTAGTATTCCCTATGGCACAAGCACATATCAAAGAACATCATTCCACCTTCGAGGAAAGCTAGTGTGTGATAGCTTTCCTATTACACAAGCACAAGTGCATCTCAAACAACATCATTCAATCGTAAGTAAAAACTATCATGTGCTAAATTTTCCTCATGAAAAAGCACAAACACATCTCGAACATCATTCCATCATGGGGGAAAGCTAGCATGTGCTAACTTTATGTTTTTCACAATAACTAGCACATCTAAAACAACGCTATTTCAGCATGGGGGAAAGCTAACGTGTGCTATCTTTCCATCTTGCACAAACACATCTTGGAAAACATCATTGCACCATGGGGGAAAACTAACACATACTAGCTTTCCCTTTTCCACAAGCATAGATGCATATCAAACAATATCATTCCACCGTGGGGGAAAGCTAGCGCGTGCTAGCATTCCCTCTTACACAATCACAAATGAATCTCAAACAACATCATTCCACCATGGGAGAAAGCTACCGTGTAGGGGAAAGCTAGCACGTGCTATCTTTCCATATTGCATAAGCACAATTGCATCTCAAACATCATTCTAGCATAGGAAAATGTTAGCGTGTGCTAACTTTCCCTCTTGCACGAGCACAAACACATCTCAAACAACATCATTCCAACATGGAGGAAAGTCCGTGCATGTTAGCCTTCCCTATTTCACAAGCATAAATGAATCTCAAACAACATCATTCAACCCTAAGGGAAAGCTAGCGCGTGCTAGCTTTCCCTCTCGCAGAAGTACAAGTGCATCTTGAACAAAATCATTCTAGCGTAAAGAAAAGCTATCATGTGCTAACTTTTCATCTTGCATAGGCACAAAATCACCTCGAACATCATTCCACCGTGGTAGACGTGCTAGCTTTCGCTCTTGCACAACCACAAGCGCATCTAGAACAACCTCATTCCACTGAGGGGGAAAGCTAACGCATGTTAACTTTTTGTCTTACACAAGTACAAACACATATTGGATAACATCATTCGACTATAGGGGAAAGATAGCTTTCCCTCTTGCACAAGCAACAGTTCATATCAAACAACATTCCACCATCGGGGAAAGGTAGCGTGTGCTAGCTTTCCCTCTTGCACAAACACAGGTGCATCTCGAACAACATTATTCCACCATGAGGGAAAGATAGCATGTGTTAGCTTTCCCTCTTGCATAAGAACAAATGCATCTCCAACAACATCATTCCACCATAGAGTAAAGCTAGCATCATTCAACCATGGGGTGCAGCTATTGTTTGCTAGCTTTTCCTATTGCGCAATCACAAGTGCATCTCGAAAAACATCATTCCACGATGGGGGAAGGCTAGCGCATCCTAGCTTTCCGTCTTGCACAAGCACAAGCACATATCGAACATCATTTTAGCATAGAGGAAAGATTACACATGCTAGTCTTCCCTCTTGCACAAGCATAAGCTCATCTTGAACATAATTCCACCGTGAAGGAAATCTAGTGTGTGGTAGCTTTCCCTCTTTGAACAAGCACAAGTGCATATTGAAACAACATCATTTCACCATGGAGGAAAGCTAGATTATGTTGGATTTCCCTCTTGCTAAAGCACAAGCACATCTCGAACAACATCATTCCACCATGGGGGAAAGCTAGCGCATGCTAGCTTTCCCTCTTGCACAGGCACTAGCGCATTTCGAAAATCATCCCACCATGGGGGTAAGCTAGCGCGTGCTAATTTTCCCTCTTGCATACAAGCTCATCTCAAACAACACCATTCAATGTGGGGAAAATCTAGCATGTGCTAGCTTTCCCCCTAGCACAATCACATCTTAAATAACATCATTCCAAAATGGGGGAAAGCTAGCACATGCTAGCTTTCAATCTTACAGAAGCACAAGTGCATCTCGAACAACATAATTCCACCATGGGGGAAAGCTAGCGCGTGATAGCTTTCCCTCTTTCACAAGCGCAAGCGCATCTCAAACAACATCATTTTATCATGGAGGAAATATTGCACATTCTAGTCTTCCCTCTTGAACAATCATAAGCTCATCTTGAAAAACATCATTCCACCATCAAGGAAATCTAGGGTGTGCTAGCTTTCCCTCATGAACAAGCACAAGTGCATCTTGAAACAACATCATTCCACCATGGGAGAAAGATAGTTTATGTTGGATTTTCCACTTGCAGAAGCACAAGCACATCTCGAACAACATGATTCCACCGTGGGGGAAAGCTAGTGCTTGCTATCTTTTCCTCTTGCACAAGCACTAGCATATCTCAAAAATCATCCAACCATGAGGGTAAGATAGCACATGCTAGTTTTCACTCTTGCACAAGAACAATCTCATCTCAAACAACATCATTCAATGTGGGGTAAATCTAGTGATGCAGGAGCATCGCTCACTCATCAAGCGAGCTAGCATGGAGCGGAGAACAGCTGGATAGCGCCAACACATATATTTTTGAAATGCTTTGGAAAGTTATTGCGCTGCCCTTTAAATGAAGGCATTCATAAGAAGTGCACTTGTATTGTATTGTAGATAGGAAGGCATTTATTAGTTTTAATGCTGTTAGATAGGAATTAATTGTAGATTTGATAGTTGTAGAATTCGAGAGGGAAAACGGAATATAAGCACCCTCCTTTTTACATTGTATGATGATCAAGCATTCTGAAGAGAAGAGGAAAGCAGAGAACTGGTGAAGAACACCCATGTACAGACTGGATTAATAGAAAGAGCTTTTGATTCAATTTCATGTCTGGTGTTGTCTCTCTGTGTGTGTTGATATTTTTCTCATGAGTTCTTGTTTCCTTGTGTGCATTTTCTTTGAATATGTTATACACGTGATTTCAGAGATTTATTGAAGTCTGAAAGAGAGGAGAATGAGTTTCAATTGTTTCTCTGTTTGAGCCACGAGATTCCTGCATAGAGTGCAGTCGAATTCATCCGCATAGAGTGCGTTGATGAGGCTCAACAGCTAAGCTCTCATTCTCATTCACCCAGAAGTTGATTTGGGTTGAGGAAGCCGTGCAGGAGAAGTGCAGGTTGAAATAGAAGTCTCAGCAGTTTTTCTGAGCAAAGGTAGGCAGGAATTACTGTGGCTGCGAGCACACAGAGTCCGAGTGACTTCAACACTTCGAGAGTTGTTGGGGCCGAGCACAGGAAGTGTGCGGAAAAGTCTCTGAGGGAGTCGATATTGACAAGCTCAGGAGGAATAGTTCCTTTTGGCTACCATAGGAAAAAGGACCTAGGGGGGGTTCGAACAGAAACAGAGTTTTAGATCAGGAGAATTCTCAAGGAGGAGAATTGATGACCAGGATTCGCTGAGCAGATTTGTGAAGCCCCACCGATCGTCCGATCCAAGACAAGTTTCATGAAAGTTAACCATTAAGCGCATGGAGGGAATGGGCCATCGCATATCGTCATTCGGCGTTTGATGAGATAAGAGTTTCAAACTCGTTGAAATCACGAGTAGCGATTTCTCGATTTTATGGGAGCCGTCGATCATCCTTGAGACATGTGGCATCAGATCCTGGGAGGTCGGGATTTGGCGTTTAGGGTTTTTGACATCAGGGGAAACTTGCATCATGGATCCACGATCCGTGAAATCCCAAAGGTGACGTGGCAGCATGGGGGCCCCGGAGGCTAGTGGAATACAGGTGACGCTGTATCGGGGAATCGGTACCTCGGTACTCGAGGTTTGAAAATACAGGGCGTTGATATCACAAGTAGCGATATCCCGATAGGAAAATCCCCGACGACAGTGAAAGAGTTGACCCTTTGACCATCAGGGTTCAGGGTTTTGAATTGCACGAGAATGTGCACACAGGGTTCGCGATATCGTGAAGCCCGATTTCCCGAAGTGTTTGTTGGGAGATCAAAAGAGTGTCCTGTGGGTGACAAAAAGTCCCAATACGGGATTTGAAGGGTATTACAACTCTTCGAGGCAAGAAGAAGAAGGTCCTAGTGAGAGCGGGTTGGACCATGAGGGTTGTGACTTGCACCACATGGTATCAGAGTGGGAGAAGAGTTATCTTTGTTTCGGTAGCAGAGAGAAGCGGATTTCATAATGCCGCAGAGAAGAGAAAGGCAGTCGCCTGATCGTGAGGACAGGGATGCCCGAAGAAGGGGTAGGCCCGCAGGAAACCCAGAGATGGAATGACAGATACAAGATCTCAGGGTGAGACTCGAAGAGATGGATACCACCCAAAGATGCAGAGTCGACGCAGGAGAGTTCAGTGATTCCGAGGTGGAAGAGGAAGCTGGACACGATGCAGAAGAGGTCTCAGCAGAGGATGCTTCAACCGAGCGGTTGATCAGAGCCATCTCCAGAATGAGCTCAAAGACCAAAATGGACATTCCCGTCTATGAAGGAAGCTTGGATGCAGAAGAGTTGCTGGATTGGATCCAAGCACTTGACGCCTACTTCGATTATGAAGATATCAAAGAGGACAAGAAGGTAAGGCATGCTGTTACTAAGCTGAAAGGACATGCAGCCTTATGGTGGGAGGAGCTGCAGGCAGACAGACATTCCAAAGGAAAACAGAAGATCAAGATATGGGATAGGATGATCGCTAAGATGAAAGTGAAATTAATCCCCAGGGATTACCAGATCACTCTGTTCAAGTGGATGCAGAACCTGAGAAAGAAGTTGATGATGGTGAAAGAGTACACTGAGGAGTTCTACAGACTCAATATCATAGCTGGTCATCGGGAGAGCGATGATGAAAAGGTGGCAAGATATCTGAATGGTCTGAGGTATGAAATTCAGGATGAGTTAAGCATGCTAACCATCAGGACGGTGGAAGATGCTTACCAGATGGCTTTAAAAGCCGAGGAGAAGCTGAGCCGCAAGCAGGGACAGCGAGGGCGAGGCAGAAGCCAACCCAGAGGCAAGGCTGTTGCCCAAGAAAGAACTTAGAAACCCAAGGAGGAGTGGAGGAGACCTCAAGGTAAGGCTGAGAGAGGTGGAACCTCACAGCAGAGGCAACTACAAACTGAACAGCGAGGATAGCAATATGCTGAGCCGAGGAGGCAACATACAGAACAGGGTGGCGATTATGCTAACGCCAAGGCTTTTCGTCGTACCCGAGGTAGGGGAAGAGGTCGACGAGGAATTATCACATGTTTTACATGTGGAAAAGACGGACATAAAGCCGTTTATTGTCCAGATAGGAGACCGGACAGAGGAGAAACTCACATCACTGAAGCGCAGAAGTGTGATGCTGAGAATGAAGATGCAGACAGCAGAAGATCGCTTGGGATGCATAAAATCCTTTTGACACCTGAGAAAGAGGTGGAAATCTCAGTTTAGAGGAGCAGACTGTTCAAGACAGCTTGCACAGCCAAGGACAGAAAATGCAAGGTCATAATTGACAGTGGGAGCACAGATAATCTCGTTTCAACCGAGATGGTGGAAAAGCTGGAGCTGGAAACAACTAAGCACCCGAGTCCATATAAAGTCTCGTGGTTACAGAAAGGACACTGGGTAAGTGTCACTAAACAATGCTTAGTTAAATTTAAGATAGGGAATTACCATGATAAGATTCTGTGTGATGTTATTCCCATGGATGTATGTCATATATTGCTGGGTAGACCGTGGCAGTATGACCGGAATGTTGTTCATGATGGGAGGATGAACACGTACACCTTGAAGAAGGATGGGAGGACACACAGATTGCTTCCGATAAAGGATAAAGAAGTGAAGCCGAAAGTAACTAGCACAATACTTCTCATGAGTGGGAAGGAGCTTCTCACAGAGATGGAGAAGAACGAAGATCCACATTTCTTTGTTGTCAGGAAGCCGAGAATTGTCTTGACAAGCACGAGAGTGGACGACTTGCCAGAAGATATTCAGGAACTGCTGGGAGAGTTCGCTGATATCGTCGTGGAAAAACTACCTCATTCGTTGCCACCGATGAGGAGTGTGAGTCACCATATTGACCTCAAACCAGGAGCGAGTTTGCCGAATAAGGCAGCGTACAGGTTGACACCTCAGGAGAATGAGGAGGTCAAAAGGCAGGTACATGATCTGTAAGATAAAGGACTAGTGAGGGAAAGTCTTAGTCCATGTTCTGTTCCAATAGTACTGACTCCGAAGAAGGATGGAGGCTGGAGGATGTGTACAGAATCCAGAGCGATAAACAAAATCAGCATCAGGTACAGATTTCCACTGCTGAGAATGGATGACTTGATGGATTGCCTGAGTGGGGCAAATTATTTTTCAAAGATAGATTTGAAGAGCGGATATCACCAGATCCGGATGAGAGAGGGAGATGAATGGAAGACAGCATTCAAGACAAACGAGCACTTTTATGAGACTGATGAATGAAGTCCTACGGGAATTCATTGGAAAATTTGTTGTTGTATACCTGGACGATANACTTGCCAGAAGAGATTCAGGAACTACTGGCAGAGTTTGTTGATATCGTCATGGACAAACTACCTCATTCGTTTCCACCGATGAGGAGTGTGAGTCACCATATTGACCTCATACTAGGAGCGAGTTTTCCGAATAAGGCAGCGTACAGGTTGACACCTTAGGAGAATGAGGAGGTCAAAAGGCAAGTACAGGATCTGTAGGATAAAGGACTAGTGAGGGAAAGTCTTATTCCATGTTCTGTTCCAACAGTACTGAGTCCGAAGAAGGATGGATGCTGGAGGATGTGTACAGACTCCAGAGCGATAAACAAAATCACCATCAGGTACAGATTTCCACTGTCGAGAATGGATGACTTGATGGATTGCCTGAGTGGGGCAAATTATTTTTCAAAGATAGATTTGAAGAGCGGATATCACCAGATCCGGATGAGAGAGGGAGATGAATGGAAGACAGCATTCAAGACAAACGAGGGTTTGTATGAATGGTTGGTCATGCCGTTTGGGTTGACAAACGCGTCGAGCACTTTTATGAGACTAATGAATGAAGTCCTGCGGGAATTCATCGGAAAATTTGTTGTTGTATACCTGGACGACATATTGATTTTCAGCAAGACAAAGGCTGAACACTTGAGGCATTTAGCCATTGTGATGAGGAAGCTACAGCAGGAGAAGTTGTTGATAAATTTGAAGAAGTGTTCGTTCATGCAGACATAACTCATTTATTTGGGTTTTGTAATTTCGGCGAATGAGTTGAGGATGGATCTTGAGAAGGTGGAAGTAATCAAGAATTGGCCATCACCCATAAATGTTTTTGAGGTGAGGAGTTTCCATGGACTGGCTAGTTTCTACAGAAAATTCATTTGGAATTTTAGTGGAATTAGCGCTGCAATGATGGACACGGTGAAGAAGCAGCATAAGGTTTTCCATTGGACAGCAGAGGCTGAAAGGAGCTTCAATCTGTTGAAGCGAAAGATAACAGAGCAACCAATTCTGGTGTTGCCTGATTTTCAGAAAACCTTTCAGGTGAAATGTGATGCCAGTGGGTATGCTGTTGGAGGGGTGTTGAGCCAAGATGATAGGCCTGTTGCATATTAAAGCGAGAAGCTAGATGATGCAAAGCTGAAGTACTCACGTATGATAAGGAGTTTTATGCCATCATACAGGCATTGAAGAAGTGGAGGCATTACTTAATACCCAAAGAATTTGTATTATACAGTGATAACCATGCATTGCAGTTTATAAGTCAACAAGATAAGTTGAACCATAAGCATGTGAAATGGGTAGAGTACATGTAGAATTTCACGTTCATGATAAAACACATTTCAAGAACTGCTAACAAAGTGGTTGATGCTTTGAGCAGGAAATGTTTGTTGCTGCAGGAGTTCAGAGTCAAAACGCTGGGTTTTGAGAATCTGAAAGATATGTATGCAGGTGATGCAGACTTCAGAGAAGCATACGTGGTAGCCGAGAATCCGGTTCTCAGAGATCGGAGCCCGTGGATAGATTTCATGATCCAGGATGGATTGCTGTTTAAGGGCAATCAATTGTGCATACCGAATTTCTCCATGAGGGAGAATTTGGTGAAGGAAAAACATAGTGGCAGCTTAGCAGGTCATTTTGGGCATGATAATACATTCTCCAAGCTGATAAAATCGTATTAATAGCCGGGCATGCGAGAATATGTAAAAAGGATTGTTGATAGGTGCCGAATTTGCCAACATTCAAAGGGCCGAAAGAAGAATGTTGGGTTATATCAGCCATTGCCCATACCCAAGAGGCCATGGGAGGCAATTAGCATGGATTTTTTTCTGGGGTTTCCGAGAACGCAGAGAGGATTTGATTCCATCTTTGTGGTGGTGGACAGGTTTTCGAAGATGGTACATTTTATTTCGTGTCAAAAGATCAGCGATGCGACGCACATCGCAAATTTGTTTTTCAAAGAGGTTGTCAGACTGCATGGATTACCGAGAAGCGTAGTCTCAGATCGGGATATGAAATTCATAGGTCACTTCTGGTGGATGCTATGGAAGAAGCTGGGAACTAATTTGGCTTTTAGTTCAGCTTACCATCCGCAAAAAGATGGACAGACAGAGGTGGTAAATAGAAGTCTGGGGGATTTATTGAGGAGCTTTGTGACGGAGCACCACAACAATTGGGACCAGATCTTACCACAAGCAGAGTTTGCTTACAATGACTCTGTGAATCGGAGTACAGGAAATATCCCATTCAAGATTTTGTATGGTACACAGCCGAGGGGATTTTCGGAGCTCAGGGAGTCAGGACAGGCTGAAACTAGCAGTGCAAGCGCTGAAGAATTCACTGAAGCGATGTAGGAACTTCACACGAAGGTGAAGCAGCAACTGATGGATGCAAATCAGGAGTACAAACGCAGATTCGATCAACGGAAGAGACAACTTCAATTTGAAGTTGGTGATATGGTTTTGGCGCACTTAAAGAAAGAAACATTCCCAAGGGGAACATATAACAAGCTCAAGATGAAAAAGATTGGACCGTGCAGAGTCCTGAAGAAATTCAGGGAGAATGCATATGAGCTTGAGTTGCCGGAGGGCATCGAGATATCTCCGATTTTTAACATTTTGGATTTATACCCCTATAGGGCTAGAGAAGCAGACACTGGAAATGAGGAACCAGTGATCCAGTGGCAGAAGTAGTTACCAGTTGCACAGAAGCCTCGGATGGAGTGCATACTGGACAAGCAAGTAGGAAGGAACACCAGGCGGAAGCAGTATTTTGAGTACCTGGTGAAATGGAAGAATCACCCAGTGGAGGATGCCAACTGGGAGAAAGAGGCATTTATACAGAAGCATGGAAACACCGTGCAGGAGCTCATGGACAGGATCCGATGAAATCTTTCGAGCCGAGAGTATGATGTAGGAGCATCGCTCACTCATCAAGCGAGCCAGCATGAAGCTGAGAACAGATGGACAGCGCCAGCACATATATTTTTGAAATGCTTTGGAAAGTTGTTGCGCCGCCCTTTAAATGAAGGCATTCATAAGAAGCGCACTTGTATTGTATTGTAGATAGGAAGGCATTTAATAGTTTTAATGATGTTAGATAGGAATTAATTGTAGATTTGATAGTCGTAGAATTCGAGAGGGAAAACGGAATATAGGCACCCTCCTTTGTACATTGTATGATGATCAAGCATTCTGAAGAGAAGAGGAAAGCAGAGAACTGGTGAAGAACACCCATGTACAGATTGGATTAATAGAAAGAGATTTTGATTCAATTTCATGTCTGGTGTTGTCTCTCTGTGTGTCTTGATATTTTGCTCATGAGTTCTTGTTTCCTTGTATACATTTTCTTTGAATATGTTATACATTTGATTTCAAAGATTTATTGAAGTTTGAAAGAGAGGAGAATGAGTTTCCATTGTTTCTCTGTTTGAGCCAAGATATTCCTGCATAGAGTGCAGTTGAATTCATCTGCATAGAGTGTGTTGATGAGGCTCAACAGTTAAGCTATTATTCTCGTTCACCCAGAAGTTGATTTGGGTTGAGGAATCCATGCAGGAAAAGTGCAGGTTGAAATAGAAGTCTCAGCAGTTTGTCTAAGCAAAGGCAGGTAGGAGTTACTGTGGCTGCGAGCGCACAGAGTCCGGGTGACTTCAACACTTCGAGAGTTGTTGGGGCCGAGCATAGGAAGTGTGCGAAAAATTCTTTGAGGGAGTCGAGATTGACAAGCTCAGGAGGAATAGTTCCTTCTGGCTACCGTAGGAAAAAGGACCTAGGAGGGGTTCGAATAGAAACGGAGCTCTAGAGCAGGAGAATTCTCGAGGAGAATTGACGACCAGGATTCACCGAGCAGAATTGCGAAGCCCCACCGATTGTCCGATCCAAGACAAGTTGCGTGGAAGCTAACCATTAAGCGCATGGAGGGAACGAGCCATCGCATATCGACATTCGGCGTTTAACGAGATAAGAGTTTCGAACTCGTTGAAATCGCGAGTAGCAATTTCTCGATTTTATGGGAGCCGTCGATCATCCTTGAGACACGTGGCATCAGATCCCAGGAGGTCAAGATTCGACGTTCGGGGTTTTGGACATTAGGGGAAACTTGCATCATGGATCTGCGATCCGTGAAATCTCGAAGGTGACGTGGCAGCGTGGGGGCCCCGGAGGCTAGTGGAATACAGGTGGCGCTGTATCGGGGAATCGGTACCTTGGTACTCAGGGTTTGAAAATACAGGGCAGTGATATCGGAAGTAGTGAAATCGTTGACCCTTTGACCGTCGGGGTTCAGGGTTTTGAATTGCACGAGAATGTGTACACAGGGTTCGCGATATCACGAAGCCCGATTTCCCGAAGTGTTTGATGGGAGATCAAAAGAGTGTCCTGTGGGTGACAAAAAGTCTCGATGTGGGATTTGAACGGTATTACAACTCTTCGGGGTAGGAAGAAGAAGGTCCTGGTGAGAGCGAGTTGGACCATGAGGGTCGCGACTTCCACCATCTAGCATGTGCTAGCTTTCCCCCTAGCACAATAACATCTCGAATAACATCATTCCAACATGGGGGAAAGCTAGCACGTGCTAGCTTTCAATCTTACAGAAGCACAAGTGCATCTCGAACAACATCATTCCACCATGGGGGAAAGCTAGTGCGTGATAGCTTTGCCTCTTGCACAAGCACATCTAGAACAACATCATTTTATCATGGAGGAAAGCTTGCACATGCTAGTCTTCCCTCTTGCACAAGCATAAGCTCATCTTGAACAACATCACTCCGCCATCAAGGAAATCTAGTGTGTGCTAGCTTTCCCTCATGAACAAGCACAAGCGCATCTCGAACAACATCATTCCACCGCAAGAGAAAGCTATCTTATGTTGGATTTCCCTCTTGCAGAAGCACAAGCACATCTCAAACAACATGATTCCACCGTGGGGGAAAGCTAGTGCATGCTGGCTTTCCCTCTTGCACAAGCACTAGCGCATCTCGAAAATCATCCCACCATGGGGGTAAGCTAGCACGTTCTAGTTTTCCCTCTTCAACAAGCACAAGCTCATCTCAAACAACACCATTCAATGTGAGGGAAAGCTACCATGTGCTAGCTTTCCTCCAACACAATCACATCTCGAATAACATCATTCCAAAATGGGGAAAGCTAGCACATGCTAGCTTTCCATCTTGAATAAGCACAAGTGCATCTTGAACAACATCATTCCACCATGGGGATAAGCTAACACATGCTATCTTTCCCTCTTGCACAAGCACAAGCGCCTCTCGAACAACATCATTTTAGAATGGAGGAAAGCTTTCACATGATAGCCTTCCCTCTTGCACAAGAACAAGCATAATCTCATCTTGAATAACATCATTCAATGTGCGGGAAAGCTAGCATGCTAGCTTTCCCCCTAGCACAATCACATCTCAAATAACATCATTCCAACATGGGGGAAAGCTAGCACGTGCTAGCTTTCAATCTTGCAGAAGCACAAGTGCATCTCGAAAATGCTATCTTTTCCTCTTGCACAAGCACGAGCGCATCTCGAAAATCATCCCGCCATGGGGGTAAACTAGCGCATGCTAGTTTTCCCTTTTGCAGAAGCACAAGCTCATCTCAAACAACATCATTCAATGTGGGGGAAAGATAGCATGTGTTAGATTTCCCCCTAGCGCAATCACATCTCGAATAACATCATTCCAACATGGGGGAAAGCTAGCGCATGCTATCTTTCCATCTTGCATAAGAGCAAGTGCATCTCAAACAACATCATTCCACCATCAGGGAAAGCTAGCGCATGCTACCTTTCCCTCTTGCACAAGCACAACCGCATCTCGAACAACATCAATTTAGCATGGAGGAAATCTTGCACATGCTAGTTTTGCCTCTTGCACAAGCATAAGTTCATCTTGAAGAACATCATTCCACTGTCAAGGAAATCTAGCGTGTGCTAGATTTCCCTCATGAGCAAGCACAAGTGCATCTTCAAACAACATCATTCCACCGTGGGAGAAAGCTAGTTTATGTTGGATTTCCCTTTTGCATAAGCACAAGAACATATCAAACAACATGATTCCACCATGGGGGAAAGCTAGTGCATGCTGGATTTCCGTCTTGGACAAGCACTAGCTCATATGAAAAATCATCCCACCATGGGGGTAAGCTAGCAATTAATAGTTTTCCATCTTCAACCAGCACAAGCTCATCTCAAACAACATCATTCAATGTGGGGGAAAGCTACCATGTGCTATCTTTCCCCAGCACAAACACATCTCGAATAACATCATTCCAACATGGGGAAAGCTAGCGCGTGCTAGCTTTCCATCTTGTATAAGCACAAGTGCACCTCGAACAACATCATTCCACCATGGGGATAAGATAGCGTGTGCTATCTTTTCCTCCTGCACAAGCAGAAGCGCATCTCAAACAACATCATTTTAGCATGGAGGAAAGGTTGCACATGCTAGTCTTCCCTCTTGCACAAGTATAAGCTCATGTTCAACAACATCATTTCACCGTCAAGGAAATCTAGCATGTGCTAGCTTTCCCTCTTGAACAAGCACAAGTGCATCTTGAAACAACATCATTCCACCATGGGGGAAAGCTAGTTTATGTTGGATTTCCCTCTTGCAAAAGTAGAAACACATCTCGGACATCATCATTCCACTGTGGGGGAAATCTAGCACAGGTTAGCTTACCCTCTTGCACACACACTAGCGCATCTCAAAAATCATCCAACCATCTGGGTAAGCTAGCACATGCTAGTTTTCCCTCTTGCACAAGCACAAACTCATCTCAAACAACATCATTCAATGTGGTAGCTTTCCCCCTAGCACAATTACATCTCAAAATAACATCATTCCAAAATGGGGGACAACAAGCGTGTGCTAGCTTTCCATCTTGCAGAAGCACAAGTGCGTCTCGAACAACATCATTCCACCATGGCGGAAAGCTATCGCGTGCTAGCTTTCTCTCTTGCACAAGTACAAGCGCATGTCGAACAATTTTTTTAGCATGGAGGAAAGCTTGCACATGCTAGTCTTCCCTCTTGCACAAGCATAAGCTCATCTTGAACAACATCATTCCACCGTCAAGGAAATCTAGCATGTGCTAGCTTTCCTCTTGAACAAGCACAAGTGCATCTTGAAACAACATCATTCCACCGTGGGGGAAAGCTATTTTTGCTTTGGATTTCCCTCTTGCAAAAGAAGAAGCACATCTCGAACATCATAATTTTGCTTTCCCTCTTGCACAAGCCCTAGCGTATCTCGAAAATCATCCAACCATGAGGGTAAGCTAGCGCATGCTAGTTTTCACTCTTGCACAAGCACAAGCTCATCTCAAACAACATCATTCAATGTGGGGGAAATCTAGCATGGGCTAACTTTCCCCCTAGAAAAAGCACAAGCTCATCTCAAACATTATCATTCAATGTGCTAGCTTTCCTTCTATCACAATTACATCTCGAATAACATCATTCCAGCATGGGGGACAGCTAGCGCGTGCTAGCTTTCCATCTTGCAGAAGCAAGAGTGCATCTCGAACAACATCATTCCACCATGGGGGAAAGCTAGCATGTGCTAGCTTTCTCTCTTTCACAAGGACAAGCGCATGTTGAACAATTATTTTAGCATGGAGGAAAGCTTGCACATGCTAGTCTTCCCTCTTGCACAAGCATAAGCTCATCTTGAATAACATCATTCCACCGTCAAGGAAATCTAGCGTGTGCTAGCTTTCCTCTTGAACAAGCACAAGTGCATCTTGAAACAACATCATTCCACCATGGGGGAAAGCTAGTTTAGATTTGGATTTCTCTCTTGCAAAAGCACAAGCACATCTCAAACAACATTATTCCACAGTGGGGGAAAGCTAGCGCATGCTAGCTTTCCCTCTTGCACAAGCACTAGCGTATCCTGAAAATCATCCGACCATGAGGGTAATCTAGCTCATGCTAGTTTTCACTCTTACACAAGCACAAGCTCATCTCAAACAACATCATTCAATGTGGGGGAAATCTAGCATGTGCTAGCTTTCCCCCTAGCACAAGCACAAGCTCATCTCAAAGATCATCATTCAATGTGCTAGCTTTCCCCCTATCATAATTACATCTCGAATAACATCATTCCAACATGGGGGACAGCTAGCACGTGCTATCTTTCCATCTTGGAGAAGCACAAGTGCATCTCGAACAACATCATTCCACCATGGGGGAAGGATAGCGCGTGCTAGCTTTCTCTCTTGCGCAAGCATAAGCGCATGCCGAACAATTCTTTTAGCATGGAGGAAAGCTTGCACATGCTAGTATTCCCTCTTGCACAAGCATAAGCTCATCTTGAACAACATCATTCCACCATCAAGAAAATCTAGCGTGTGCTAGCTTTCCTCTTGAAGAAGCACAAGTGCATCTTGAAACAACATCATTCCACCATGGAGGAAACCTAGTTTAGCTTTGGATTTCCCTCTTGCAAAAGCACAATCACATCTCGAACAACATCATTCCACCGTGGGGGAATGCTAGCGCATGCTAGCTTTCCCTCTTGCACAAGCACGAGCATATCTCGAAAATCATCCGACCATGAGGGTAAGCTACCGCATGCTAGTGTTCACTCTTGCACAAGCACAAGCTCATCTCTAACAACATCATTCAATGTGGGGGAAATCTAGCATGTGCTAGCTTTCCCCCTAGCACAAGCACAACCTCATCTTAAACATCATCATTCAATGTGCTAGCTTTCCACCTATCACAATTATATCTCGAATAACATCATTCCAACATGGGAGACAGCTATCGCGTGCTAGCTTTCCATCTTGCAGAAGCACAAGTGCATCTCGAACAACATCATTCCACCATGGGGGAAAGCTAGCGCGTGCTAGCTTTCTCTCTTGCACAAGCACAAGTGCATGTCGAACAATTCTTTTAGCATGGAGGAAAGCTTGCACATGCTAGTCTTCCCTCTTGCACAAGCATAAGCTCATCTTGAACAACATCATTCCACCATCAAGGAAATCTAGCATGTGCTAGCTTTCCTCTTGAACAAGCACAAGTGCATCTTGAAACAACATCATTCCACTATGGGGGAAACCTAGTTTAGCTT
>JASDQU011247117.1:0-25860 GCA_032191745.1 Picea mariana
CCGCTTTTGGTTCTCCGGGCCAGTGGAGTCCAAATACGGTATTTAATTCTTGGTGGAAGTTAACACCCTTTTCCAGGTGCCCTCCACCACCATCGTGGTCTCTTTTCCGCGCATCCCCTCTCAGCAGTTTTGCAATAAATTCAAATTGTTATTTACATTCATTGATCTCTTCCTGCAGGTCCATTTACATCACATATTCATACTTATGAGTTTTGCCATAGTCCTTGGCCAGTTCAGTTATATTTACAATCTGGGGGAAACAGGGTGTTACAATATTCTTCTTGAGTTGTATTAGCATTTGGATTAATTATAAACAATGGATTAGATTAGGTTACAACATACTCTTCATTTATCAATTGTGAGTTTGTATCAATTAAATATTGGGGTGAGAGCCTACCTTATTACATAGTCTTCATTCATCAATTGTGAGTTTATATAATTGAAACTATGAGTTAGATTTTGCTTACTGCGTACTCTTCTTTTATCAACTACGAGTCTATCCAAATCCCAAGGTTTTTGTGCCTAGCCTAGACCTCTGCATTGTGTCTACTATAAATTTATATCATCATCCTTAATATTAGATATAGGTACGAATTCATATATATGACATCTTCATGCAGTATAATATGCATACAAGATTGATTTAAATATCATGTTCACATAATAATTTAGATACAAAAAGAATAGGGTTTTAGAGGTGGGAGATGGTGGTTTTATAGGTAGGCAATTGGAATTACAACATTTGCAAGGAGAGACACAGGTGAAGTAGGTGATGAAAAGAAGAGGCGGAAGGTGGTGAAGAATCAAGGGAGTGGGGTTTCCTTGGTGGTCAGTGAAGATGTAGGTGTAAATTAAATACTTGATATGGCAATAAAGACTCTAGTACGGGAATTCATGGGTCGGAGGGTGATGTTGGAACAACTTGGCAGTTGGATTCAATAGATGTGGAGTCCCATTCTTGGTTACAACCCATCCTTTCACCTTCTCTCTCGTGGTTGGTTGGGATTCTTATTGCATTATGAGGTTGAATCTATATTCATTCTTAAAGGAGCATGGTTCATGGATAGTTATTTTCTATCCATGAAGCCATGACATCCCTTATTTGATGCTAAATATGAGTTTATGGAGAAAAATACATACTGGGTGAGTTTACCCACCTTAGCCATGGAGCTTTGGACAATACAATCCCTAACAATTATTGTAAATTTTCTTGGTAAGACACTTCTAATTGATGATATATTTTTGACTCGTAATTTTAGGTCCGTGGAGAGATTGCTAGTCGATAAAGATGTCAGTCTTGGTCTTTATGAGTCAGTCAATTTTGCAATGGGTGGTCGAAACTATTCCCATATAATTGATTATCAAAACATCCCATTTAATTGCACAAGTTTCCATGCATATGGCCACATGCACAAGGACTATGAAAAGGTTTAGTGGATTAAGGAGATATCAACTAAAAATTGTGTAGGGAGGGTAATCCTATGGACTAGATATAAATGGAAGATGTTGAGGAACAAAGCTTGGAAGTTCATAGCTCATTCATTGTCCTAAAGGGAAATGTTCAGGAGATGGGGGGACAAGGTGGAGTTCAACCTATAGGTTTGGGACCTTTCCATACCCTTGACTATGGGATAGCGATCAATGTTGGGGAAAGATGAAGCATTGGCTCAAGAGGTGGGCTTGGACTAGTACAGTCTATCCTCGATAAAGAAGAAATATTGCATACAATATCTAGTAATGGAGGATCTTGATATTTCATGTAAGTCTATTGCATTTCCTCTTAATCCATTTATTGAGTTCTCTGCTATTCAAAAGATGGAAGAAGTAGACAAATTTCCTATGGATATTGGAATAAATGAAGAAGGCTATATCTAGTGGTTGTATGGTATATCTATCAAGTGATTTGAATTTTTCTGGAGGGCTTGTGACTAGGGATACCATCGATATCCATTCTTTTGAGTAGGGATACCATTGGTATCCATTCTTGTGAGTCATTTCACTCTATTGATTAGGAAAATTATATTTATGGAAGTAATAATCAAGTCATCTGAGACACCTTTGTGAGGGGGCTAGGAAATTATCTCGTACATCCAAAGAGGGCACCAACCCCACCAATTCTACTAGCTTATGTGGGTCTTGGTTCAAACTACCCAGATGACCTAGTAACTATGACTATAGTGAGGAATTCATCTTTGAAGCTAGCTCAGGAGAGAGCAAGTAAAGAAGTGAATCAAGGTAAATAGAGGTTGATTACATAGTCCCTTAGAGTAGGCTTTAACCCGTCCTCAGTGTCCCAATGAAAATACTTTCAGTTAATATGAGAGGCATGTGGTGGCAAGCCAAGAGACTGTCCCTTAAGATATTGGTAGAGTTAGAAAAACTAGATATAATGCTAATACAAGAGACAACAAGAAAGAGAGACTAGTTAATTTTTTAACACGAAAAGTCCTTGGGGGGATGGGACTTCCTTGCTTTAGATTCAAAAGAGTTTTCTGGGGGTTTGATTACTAATTGGAATCACAATGTGTCCCTTATTAATTATTTCGGTGTTCATTTATGTCTTTCCACGGTATACAATAAAATCTTGGGCTTGTCTCTAACTTTACTAAATGTGTATAGACCTTATGAGGGTAAACAAACCTATTGGGAGAAATTGTTTTATTTTGAGTGTTTTAAAGTGGATAATATCATAATTGGAAGATATTTAAATCTTTCTTTGAATATGTTGGAAAATTAGTTGTCATTGATGTCAAMCTTAGAATAAKCCCTAAAGAAAAGTCGAGAAGCCCCTAAAAGTGATGATGATGTGTCCACTTTAAGAATCCTTGAAGAACCTTGAATGAGCCTTGCCATAAGTGTATATAACTCCAAATTGGTCCCCTTATGGTGTATAATTTAATCATTTCCCTCATGGCATGAGATAACATGTGGTGGTTTCCACATGCCCACTTTGAGTTGTATACAAATGGAGCCTTGAAGAATCCCTAAAACCAAGTGAAGAAGACCCTAAAACCAAGAGAAGAAGCCCATAAATCCAAGAGAAGAATCCCATAAATCCAAGTGAAGAAGCCCCTAAATCCAAGAGAAGAATCCCCTAAAGTAAAGTAAAGAATCCCCTAAGGTTGGCCATCCTTAAGGAAGCAGTGTAACCCAAAAGTTGTGACCCTTGCTCCCACATCCTCATGTGGAGAATACTTATATAAACAAGAGGATGGTTTTGGATTTAGTGGGATCCTATATATTTTATTGTAAACAATGAAGAATCATGATGAATAATGAATTAGAGGTGCGGCTCCAAACAAGTTGTTGGTTTTCACGGTTTGGGTTTCTAGGGTAAAATATTTGTGTAATCTGTGTGTGTGTGTGTTCCATTGTATCTTTTCTATTTTTATTAAGAATCCATTTGTATTAGTTAATTGTGCAAGGTTAAAATCTACACTTAAAACTATAGGAACACATTCATCCTAATCATGTCTCTCAACATGACATACCTTGGTTAATATTGCATGTTCCAACATTTTTGTTAAATGCCTCCACCATTTCATTCTACTTCGGATGGTAAGGGTTTCTCTTTTGATGATGAATGATGAAATATTGATTTAAAGATATTTTGGTGGAGTTAATGAAGTTTGTGCCATGATCACTCATCATAATTATGGGACAACCAAACCAGGTTACAACGCTCTCAAATATGAAGTGCATAATAATTTCTAAAGTAAAATCCTTCACTGGCACTACCTCTTCCCATTGTGATAAGTATTTTATTGTTTTGATGGTGCAGTGCACTCCCATTCTCTATGTAAGGTCAATGACAAGGACTACACATTTAATCATTGTCTTCTCAAATGTGTTCAACACAACTACTTGAAACAATGCATCTCATTGCATTGTATGGCTTTCCAATTATTTGGAAAACATCACATCACTTAGCATACTCCTTTGCATAATGAAATAAGGATGGCCACCAAAATATTTTATACATCACCTTTCAAGCTATTGATTTCCCTACATTATGACCCCCCACCACACATTTATGTGATTCATAAAAAATTGCATCTCTTTCATGCACTAAAAAACATTTATACAAGATCCAATCCAATCCAATCTTATATAAATGAACTGTGATCCACTTATACTTTGTTTCCCTAGTCACTGGCTATCTCCTTGGTGCATAAGTATAATTTTTAGGTGCCTTCAAAATAGTCAAAAACTCTGTAATATCCTTAAACTACTTTGATATATCCTTTACATGGAACAAGTTTGCATTCAACAATTCATTATTGACACTCCCTCCATTTTATTTTGTTTCTAATCTATATAGATGGTTAGGTCTAATGTTATGTTTTTTAGTTTCACCACTTCTTCAAAGTCAAATTCCTGAAAAAAGAGTAACCAATGGAAAATCCTTCCCCACAACACTGACTTGTTCACTAGGAATTGTAGTGTTGAGCAATCTATGAATAATTTGAACGCATTCCTAAAGAGATAATGTATGAATTTTTTCAAGGAATAGACCATGGAAAGGCCTTTTCTCTCAGTCATGGCATTATGCATTTAAAAATTTTGTACTTGCAAAATAAATAGGATGGTCTATGTTTCCTTCACTTGGCTATGCAAGCATTACACCAAGTATTATTTCTAAAGCATCCACATGAACATGAAACAAATTCATCTAGTAAGGAAACACCAAGATGTGCACAGTCATAATATTCTCTTTTAGTAGATCAAATGCTTCATGGTTTTCTGGTGTCCAAATAAACTTAGCATCTTTCTTTAACATTTTCTCAAGGAAATTACAATTTTAATATAATTTATGATGAACTTTCTATAATATATTGTATGTCCAATAATTGCATGTAGATATATTACTATCATTGGAGAAGTCATGTCAATGATAGAAACACTATTTGATTGATCCACTAATAATCCCTCTTTGCAAAGGATGCGTCCAAGTAAAAATCTAAAGGTTGTACACAAAATACACTTCTTAAACTTCAAACAATTTTTTCTCTATAAACATATGTCTAGCATGATCCTCGGTAACTAAATATGTTCTTTAATTGGTACAAATAATGTGCAATCATCTAGATAAACTTCCAAAAACTTATGAATAAATTCCTTAAGTGAAACTACCACAATATTTGAGAAGACTATGGGTGCATTATTTAATCCAAACGACATGACATTGTATGCAAAGTATCCCCAATATGTCACAAATATTGTATTTGTTTCGTCCTGTTTTTCAATTCTAAATTGATGGTAACCTAAGAATCCATATGTAAATGAACAAGGATCCCTACCTCCTACATTTTCCAACACCTCATTTATGAATGGTGTATGGAAGGGGGCATGCACACAAGTTGCATTCAAACCTTTGAGGTCCACACATATTCAAATTTCTCCTATATTATTCCACTAAATAATCATAGGATTGATCCACACAGAATCTTCCACCAGTAAGATAATTCCCATGGTCAACATCGTGTCCAACTCATATTTTACCTTTTCTTTATATTTTGGATTTCATCTATATGGCCTATTTCTAATAGGATTATGTTGGAGATATTACACGCCAACCTTGTATTTATTTTCCTAAGTTTACTTGTATATGATGAGGGTGCCACCCATAGGTGAGAATATTCTCCCCTGAAAATATTCCCCATTAAAACAGGGCGCCACCTTCTATTCAGTCTTGACTTAGTTTCACTTCCATTAGACTAGTGGAGTAGAGTCATGCATGTAAACCTTAGTTTTATCACCAATAGTTGCATGCTCACCTCAGTATCCTCACCAAGAGGGCACATATCACATGCATGAGGCTAGGAGAGCACTACACATGTGGATGCATGAGTTTATATCTACTCCACTTGAGTGATTAGCCAATTAATTGATGACTGAATGGCCAATTAACTAGGACTAGGCGGTAGTTCACTCCAGAGTCTGTTAGTGGGTGTTCACATCTCTCTAGATCACTAGTATGGTGCATTAGTTCAACCATGAATAATATATCATGTGTGTTATTCCATTATTACATGTGATTAACACACTTATTTATTCTTTATTTCCATCTCTTCTCTCTCTCTTTCAACTTTGCAAGCTTTGTGTGAATTGTTGCTAGATAGATTCTCAATGCAGGTTTCACTCCAATTATACATGGTATCAGAGCCCAGAGGTTGCTAGGAAGAAGGCACACAACCACTCATTTGTAGGTACAGAATATTGAAGCATTAAAAAAGAATGGAATCTTCATCGTCAGTTGTTCTTACACCATGCAATTATTTTGAGTGGAAGCTAAAAATTATACTTGAAGTTAGAGGTCGATGCTTATACTGAATGGAAATGGAAATAGAAACTAAACCTACATAGGCAATTGAGAAATCCAAATACTTCAACTGCATGGATGAGGATTTTGGTATCATTTTCATGTCCATCTCTCCCAATTTACCATTTCATATTGAATCTTGCAACACTCCAAATGAGGTTTGGACTACCTTGGAAGGTCTCTTTTGAAAATAGGACAAGATGCGTGGCCACATGCTCGATATTGAATTAAACTCCTTAGATCCAAGTAATTTTGAGAATATCAAGGACTTCTTCACGAAGTTCAAATCCTTACTCCTTCAACTAAAAGGATGCAGGATCAATAAATCAATGCGACAAAAACAATTGATTCTTGCCATTTTTTCAAAATTGGGTCCAAAATATGCAACATTTTTCTCCGCATTCTATACAATGATGATTACTTCGGGAGTATCTTAGATAATGCCCACATTGGATGTTTTCATTGAGTCCTTGATGCATGAGCAAGACAATCTCATCAAGATGGGAGAAATCAAGAGCTCCAAAGTGCATGCACTTACTGTGCATGAGAGCATCAATTCCAATCTGAATCCCAAACAGAAAGAAAAGGGAAGAAAAGATCACGAGCAAAGAAAGGAAATCGATTTCAAACCCTCCGATGAATTATCTGGCTCCAAAGGTGGAAAGGGAAATAAAGGGAATTCAAAGTGTGATTAATACAATTGTGGCTACCATCCTAAATCATCTTGCATGAAGAATAAAATAGAGCTCATCCTTGGGGACTACATTCCCAAGAATGCCAAGAAGAAGATAGGAGACAACGCGCCATAAAAAAGAAGAAGTAATTATCATTATTTGATCTATAATCATTCTTGTCCCAATGCATGGATCCTGGATTCAATAGTATCACGTCACAAGAAAACCAAAAAGATGGTGTATCATCTTTAGTTGCATGCACATGTCCTCCCATTGTCATGGGTGATGATACTTTCATTGGAGGTCATTGGACAAGGGAGAGTAGATCTCCAACATGGAATTTTTGAGAATGTCTTGCATGTTTTGAAACTCTTCTTGAATATACTCATTTTTTATCAAATAACACATACAAGAATAGGAAAAAAGGTGGAATTCACACCAAATTCCGTGACCATATATGACATGCATAACAACTCCAAGGTTGTTGTTGGTGAGGTAAATCACCAATATCGATTGTACACATTTTCTAAGTTTATTGTTAATTCTTATTCTGCATTAATACTAATGCATGCCAATGATGATAGTAGAATTCAACATGAGATATTTTTTCATCTAAATTCTAGGTACATGGAACAACTCAACAAATAGGAAATGGTTAAAGGATTTCATGATATACATTTTTCTAAAGGAGTTTGTCAAGGATGCGTTCTTGGAAAACATCCTTAAGATAAATTTGAGAAAGGTAAGGCTTGGAGGGCCTCCTCTCCCTTGGATCTTGTCCATGGTGAACTCATGGGTCCTTTTCATCATCCTTCCATCATCAAGGAGAGATATATTCTCACTTTCATTGATGATTACTCAAGGCACACTTGGGTATATTTTCTCAAGAAGAAATCTGAAGTTTTTGAGAATCTCAAATATTTCAAAGTGCATGCAGAGAAACAGTTTGAGAAGATGGCCAAGATCCTTTGAAGATATAATGGGGTGGATTATGTAAATAAGGATGTAAAACATCTTTGTGATAAGGAATGAATACAATTACAACATACATTTCCATACACTCCGTAGCAGAATGGGGTAACTGAGAGGAAAAATGATCTATCAAAGAGATGTCTAGTTGCATGTTGAATGCAAGGTCTTTTCCCTCCAAGATTTTATCTAAAACACTTAATTTTTATATTTACACATAGAACAAATCTCCTCATAGATCTTTGAAGTACATGACACCTTTTGAGGCCTAGAGTGGAATCAAACCAGAATTCACCCACTTTTGAATCTTTGGATCACATGCATGGGCTCATGTACCCTCTGAAAAGAGGAAGTTATTAGATCCTCAAAGCATAGCATGCATCTTCATTGGATATATCAAAGGTGTGAAGGGTTACAGGTTGATATATCCCTCAATGGACAAGCTCATCATTGAGTGGAGTGTCTAGTTTGAGGAAAATTCCATGCATGCATATCAAGAGCTACATGTAGAGACTTCTACAGCTCCTCCTGTACCATACATTCAAGATGATGCATCCTCCCATTCAGATCAGCGTTTAGATATGATTTCTGAATTAGATTCAAAATATATTGAGCATGCAAATTATGAGCCACATCATATACCCAAGTGGGCACAGTCCACCCTACAGGCAGTAGATGATCTTGTGGGAAATATTGTTGATCCGAGGAGGAAGAAATATTAGTTTGAGGAGGCACGTAATGCACTTAAAACTATATAAATAGTGATGCACATGCATTTCTACATGGTTCTAGATTCAGACCCTTAGACCTATGCAGAGGATGAAGGGAATCCCTTCTGGGAAGTAGCTATGACTGAGGAGTATAAATCCCTCAATGAGAACTAGACTTGGGACTTGGTTTCGCTTCCTTCAAACAAGAAGCTTGTCATATGTAAATGGGTCTACATGACCAAGAAGGTAGAAGAAGGATAGTTGAGTAGGTACAAGGAAATATTGGTTGCCAAAGTATTTCAGTAAATCCACATGATTGTTTATGATGAGATATTTTATCGAGTAGCAAAGATGGACTCCATCTGGTTGGCCCTTGCCATTGCAAAAACCAGTGGGTGGGAAGTTCACCAAATGAATGTGAATAATTCCTTTCTTCATGGGGATATCTCATAAGAGATCTACATGGAGCATCCTCAAGGGTACATACATAATTCATCTCTAGCATGCCGACTGAAAAAGGTCACTTTATGGCCTCAAGCAGACTCCTAGAGTACGATATGCTAAAACAAACTCTTATTTACTCTCTCACTCCTTATTTATATGTAAATTAGATCCCAATGTTTATATGTTGAGGAATTATAACTCTATGTTGATATTAGTGCTATATGTAGATAACCTCTTAATCACAAGTAGCTCAGCCTCAACAATTGTTGCAGTCAAAGACATTTTGCATGACAGGTTCTCAATGATAGACATGGGTCCTCGCCACTTTTTTCTCAGTATTAAGATCAACCAGGATGCTTTAGGAATCAATTTGTCTCAAGGTAAGTATGTCAAGTATATCTTGGTTAAATTCCACATGACCGACTACAAGGTTGCATCCACGCCCTTCTTGTCTGAAGTAAGGCTCAAGGATGGCATGGATACACCATTGGTGGATTGGACCAAGTACATATAGCTAGTGGGGAGCCTTATTTTCCTTAATCACTCCCATTTTGATATCTCATATGATGTGGGTGCAATTTCCAAGTACATGCATAAGATGCATTAGCTTCACTGGAAATCTTTCGAGTGCATCCTTTGATATGTTCAGGGCACCACTAGTCATGGGATTCACTATGCAACAGTTTGTACATTGGATATTGTGGGATTTATATATTCATATTGGGATAGAAATAACACATATTGCAAGTCCACTTCAGGGTACATGCTTAGTTTGGGATCTGGTCCCATCTATTGGTCGAGTAAAAAGTAATCAACGATTTCTTTATCGTCAGTCGAGGACAAGTAAAGAGGAGTGGTCAACATTACCATTCAGGAAATTTGGCTACATAATTTCCTCATTGAGCTCGGTATCCAGTTCCACCATTTGATTGTCATTTGGTGTAACAATCAGAGCATGCTCAAATTTTGTAGAGAGCCAGTGCAACAACAATGAAAAAACACATCGAGATCCATTATAACATACCCAACCCCTTAATACCCTTTCAGGGATGGGGCATCAAATTTTTGATTTCCTTGGTTTATTTTTGGTCCCTTACTAAGAAAAACCCTCTTATTCAGCTCCCCTGAAATTTACATCTATCACTGTGCGCTTGAAATATCTAGCAGGATCCTCCTCGTGACCTAGCGCTGAAAACTGGGAGCTAAGAGTCTGCGTTAGCAAAGGTTTCGGTACTCCGTAAGTTCCTGGACTTCGGGAGTTTCAATGGTGTTGTCAAATTCTCAGATTTCTGAACAACGGAGGAAATCAACGGTCCACGTCCTCCGTCGAGATCCTACGGTTAAAAAGTGGCTTGGCATTTGTCGTTGAACAGTTTATTCTCCTAATACCCAAAGTCATCGCCATGTGGCCTTATCCCTTTAGTGATCAGCGTTCGACGTTGAACGTCCTATGTTTCATCATTTTGGTAGTCGACAATCGTCGTTGGTCCGTCGACGTTCGGTGATCAATGATCGTCATTGGACCTCCCTTTATCAACCTACACTCAAATATTATGAATTCTCACCACATGGATTTGTCCTTTCGGCGATCGACATTCGATGATTTACATTGAACGTCGTGTATTGTACCACTCCCTAAATCTTCCAATCATCAAAGTTATCCAAACTCTCGGAGTCCCAAATACGTCACCAACCATGTTGGCCAAGTGAAAACGAACCAGAAGTTGACACACGGTGAGGATCAAGGGGTGACACATATCCTCATTAGGGGTTGACACATGTCATGCTTTAATGGTCATAAAGGGTCTGTGAATCGACCAAATCTGGGTGACACGTGGCACCTTCGTTGCGGATCCATGTCACCCAGGATGAGGTCAGTGAGCCACGTCAATCCCCATCTTACAATTGGGATTTACCCAAGTGGATCCATAGATACATGGTCCTTGTTACTTCACGGCTCTAGGATTCAAATCTTACCGAATACTCTCGACACAAATCCCCCGAAGAGCTAAGTCCTTGAACTCTCAGATCTGGTGCCACACGTCCTCTTGTTATCAACGACAAAGATTTATTTCAACGTTAGTGACTTTGGTGGTTTTCACACCTTGAAAAACCTTGGCCAAATTCCAGAGTACGAAGTCTTCGAACCATCGGATCGCTTTCCACGTAACCATTCATCCGACGGTCCTAGTTCAATGTGCAACTTTTGACAATAGACAAGAAGGACCATGTGTCACTCCACGACACGCTCCTGATCGGTTAGGTAATCGAGGGTGGTTTCTTAGATCGACGGTTGAGAGAGATCCCTAAGGATCCAAATATCGATGGCCCTCATCACTTCGACATTCGAGAGTTTGGCGTGTATCTCCCGACTTTCCTTTCGGATCATGTTGAATCTATCGCCATGTGTACCTAACATCTATGACCAGAATTTACTTCGACTTGTAGGCCTCTGGGGAAACTCATGCATCCCTATAATGCCAAATAACCAGACTTTCTAGATAACTGTTGATCTGTGGACACATGTCCCTCCAGTTTCAACGGTCTAGATTAACTCTATGACTCTGACATTCGAGTGTTTCTGCGCTAGACCACTCATGTTCTCTCTAACTAGAACTTTGTAGAAGCGCTTAACGCTTCCCTTCCTATGTGTGATCTAACAACTAAGAGAGATCCATACTGAATCCTCATATCAACGACCCTCTTCAATTCATGACTTCGGCCTTCGGTTGTTTTCGAGGATTGTGGTGTCATAAGTCCTGAAGTCCCGAAGCCAAAGGAGATAGCTCCTTTCGGACTAGCGTAGGGTTCCTAGGCCCTGGTCACTTGGGTCCTTTGGGAATTCTTGGGGGCTAATCACAAATCTCTTTTTGCAGCAAAGGGGTTAAGGACATGGGCATGAGCCCTTGGTCAGATGGGTGAATAGTCTGAAGGGAAAATGCTCTTCTCCACAGAGATGAACTTAACATTCCCGCTAAGGTGAATTCAAAGGATCAGCAGGACTTAGGCGTTTTAGTTACTCCTACCCCGAGTCTCATGTCGAATCATGTCCCATGACTCTCTAGCAACTAAACTGAGATAAATCAAGATCATATAGAAATAATAGTTTACAGAAAACAAGGAGCATTTCTAATAACTGTTCAAAAACTGAAAGACTTAATCATAAACACAAACCTTCCATTATCACATCCAATATATTACATAGAGTATGAAAATACTTATTAGAACTGGAAAAAGTGAAGAAACTGTTGCAAGGGGTGCATGTTTCCTCCCAACCATCCGCACAGTCACTCCTGACGAATTTACCACTGGCCACCCCCGAGCTAGACCATGATGCTCTAAGAGAGATTATTTCTCCTTGCTCCACAACAGTCAGGGACATAGGTTACTCTCCTCCCAAAGGAAATTGGCAACTGGTTTTCTCTACACCAAGCAAGGAGGTCTGCACAAGTACTTACTCAGTCACTCCTCAGCCTCATTTATCATCTTGTATCCCAACCCTTCATGTGTCTTCCTTCAACCAAAAATGAGCTTACTTCTCAGTTTTTTTCCTCTCAACTCCATAGTCTAAGTATGCTTATCTTCTCTTCTTGGGAGAGTGTTTTTCTCTCCTCTTCTATCTCGCAGATATGTCTTTGTCCCCAAATTACCTCCTTTATTTTCTTTCTTAGCAAGGTTGTGTGGGTTTGAATCCCAATTCATGGTCAGGCCTGAAATCCTTACAGATGGGTACCCTACCCCATCTCCTCATTAACTCTTGAGGATGGCCTTCCAACTACCATCCTGATTGGTAATTAATTTTCTGGTCATAGGATTGTTGAGAAATTACACCCAGTAGGTACTGGTCCGGTGAGGGTCATCTCAACCATTTTTGGTTTCCCCTCACCATCTCTCTCATATCATCCATAGTCTATCTTGGCAAACTTTCCCCCTTTTAGTAGTTGAGAAACACATATTCAATTTCTATTAATAACAAAAAATTCATGCATTGACCCTTTATACAAAGGTTCATCAAACCAAACATCCACACATATTTAGTCTGCCATAGTCTCTTGGCCAATTCCATTTATATTTACAAACTAGGGGAAACATGGGTATTACAATCTTGTCCCCCTTAAAGGAACATTGCCCTCGATGTTTTATCTATCGATGTGCTCTGTATGTACATAAGTAAACAAAAATGGATATGTATGTCTCATGGAATCCTCTGTTGCATGAAATTGCAAGTATTCAGCGTTCCTCGGTGTATCGTGACAAGGGACTAATTTCCTCTTGTGGATCCTTGAAATCTGGTGGTGGTGAGTTTACCAAACACCTACGGGTTTTGGTGTAACGACAACCGTACTACCAACAAATGGTATCAGAGCTATAGGTCACGAGTTCGATACACACTCGGCTCGTGTTGAGGGGGAGATTGTTGCACGAAATTGCAAGTAGTCAGTGCTCCTCAGTGTATCGAGACAAGGGACTAATCACCTCTCATGGATACTTGAAATCTAGTGTTGGTGAGTTTACCAATCACCTACGGGTTTTGGTGTAATGACAGTCGTACTACCAACATCCTCCATTTCCCATGTAGCCTCATCTTAGCCAAAGTGTTTCCATTTCACCTTAACATGTGCAATGGTTCTGTTCTCAAGTGGGGTTTCCTTCGTGTCTATTATGCATTAAGGTTCTGGAAGGAATTCTCCCTCGGGTTCCACCTGAATCACAGACCAATAAATAATATGATTAGAATCATGTACATACTTCTTTAATAAAGAAACATTGAAAAAAATATGTGCTTTCACTGTGGGAGGGAGTGATAGACGATAGGATACTGGCCACACTCTATCCAAGACTTCAAAGGGTCCACAATACCGAGGTGCCATCTTGGCACAAGCTCCCATCCTCAAAGATCTTTTCTTGGGTATGACTCAGAGATATACATGATCCCCTACTTTGAACTCTCTAGGATTCCTTTTCAGGTGTACATAGCTCTTTTGTCTATCCTGGGCTATCTTCAGATTTTGTCTGACCTGAATCACTTTTTTTTCCATTTACTTTAGCATATCTATCTCGATTGTAACTCTATCTACTAGGTTGTTCCAACTGATTGGAATGTTGCATTATCTTCCATAGAGGGATTCAAAAGGGATCATTATTAATGACTCTTAATAGCCATTGTTGTAATCAAATTCTACCAGTGGTAGGCAGTACTCCCCTTTCCTAGGTCGATGCATTACATGCATCCTCAAAATGTCTTCTAATACTTGGTTTACCCTCTTTGTATTCCCATGATTTTGAGGGTGATAGGCTATACTAAAGAGTAATTTTATTTCAAAACCAACAAACAAAGATTTTCAAAAGCTTGAAGTAAGCTTTGTATCTATGTCGGATATAATTTCTTTAGGCATGCCATGCAGTCTAAATATCTCTTTCATGAAGATGTCGTAAATATATATTTCCTTGCAATTTGACTTGATAGGTATGAAGTGGGAAACTTTGCTCAGTTTGTCCACAACTACCATGATGGCATCGTTCTGTTTGGTTGATCTTGGTAATCTTGTGATGAAATCCATGGAGACGGTTTCCCATTTCCATTCGGGAATTGGTAGGGGTTGCAACATCCTTGTTGGGTACCGATGCTTTGCCTTGACTTGTTTACATTCTAGGCACTTACCTAAGTAATCAGCTATGTCTTTTTTCAGTCCATGCCAATAGAATAGTTTCCTAGTGGTTGTGATCATTTTCTGATAACTAGGATGACCAATATATGGTCCCTTATGTATTTCATCCATTATGAACCTATTCAGGTCATCACAATTTGGAATATACAAAATGCCCTTGTAAGTCAATAGGTCATCATTAAGCATCTGATAACCTTCATACTTCATCCCTCTGGGCTCTTTCTTTAGGTATGATGTCACATTCGTGAAAAATGCATTTGTTTCGTGTGCAGTTTTGACCCTCTCTTTGGCATCTGATTCACTGGTGCTTACAACTTCCAAGTGAACTAATTTCATACTTCTACTAAGGGCATCAACCACCCTGTTCTCCTTTCCTTTCATATGTTTGATCTCAAAATCAAACTCACTAAGGAGATCAATCCACCCAGCTTGTCTCACATTGAGTTTTGGTTGGTCAAACAAATACCTCAACCCACTATGATCTGCCATAAGTACAAATCGTCTGCCTAAAAGGTAATGCACTATGGCATCCAATTCCATGTCATGGGTCACATAATTGACTTCATGTTCATTCAATTTTCTATATTCGTAGCAAATCATATGTTCTTTTTACATGAGGACTCCTCTGAGCCCTTCCTTGCAGGCATTTGTACACACAAGGAAGTCCTTGTTCGAGTCTCCAATATTTAGCACAGGCGCATTGGTTAGAAGGTATTTCATCTCTTAAAATCTTTCTTCACATTATGATTTCCAAATGAATTTAACCCCCTTTTTCTGAAGGGAGGTGATTGGGCAACCAATCTTGGAAGTTCCTTTTATGAATCTCCTATAATATCCTATCAAGCCCATAAAGGATCTAATATCAAATACATCCTTTGGTGCAGGCCAATCCATGATGGTTTTAATCTTGTCGGGATCAACTGCCACTCCTTCCTCAGAAATAACATGGCCTAAGTAATGGACATGTTTCTGGAAAAAATCACACTTACTAAGCTTAGCATAGAGATGAAGATTCTCTTAGCACTTGGAGTACTAGCTTGAGGTGTTATTCATGCTATTCCCTATTCTTGGAATATATTAGGATATCATCAATGAAAACCAACAGAAATATATCCAAGAACTTTCTGAATACGTTATTCATTAAGCACATAAAAGTGGTCGGTGCATTAGTAATCCCAAATGGAAGCACCACAAATTCATATTAGTCATATATTGTCCTAAAGGTTGTCTTGTGGATGTCTTCATCTTTAATTCGGACCTGATGGTATCGAGACCTTAATTCAATCTTGGAGAATATTGTAGCATCCCTTAATTGGTCAAACAAGTCATTGATTCTTGGCAAGGGATACTTACTCTTGATGGTCATCTTGTTCAGTTGTCTATAATCTATGCATAATATGAGTGTGCCATATTTCTTTTTCATAAAAAAGGCTGGTGCTCCCCATGGAGACACACTAGGATGAATATAACCTTTGTCCCACATCTCCTTCAGTTGTAGTTTGAGTTCAACTAGCTCTGGTGTACTCACTCTATATGGTTTTCTAGACATTGGCACCGCTCCTGGTACAAGTTCTATTGAAAAGTCAATATCCCTTCTTGGAGGTAGACCTGGTACCTCTTCTGGGAATACATATTTATATTCTCTTAATATGGGTTGGTTCTCTAGGCTAGGTTTGTCATTCTCAACAGAGTTTAGTATTTGTATTACATACAAGGGACATTCATTTCTGCAATACTTCTTCACTTGGAGGGGTGATATTTTTCTCATTGAGACAAGATTTTTAATCCCTTGTAGGGTTACCCTTCTTCCCTCTTCATTTTCACACTCCAAAGTTTTACCATAACAATCCAACTTGGTTTTTTGGGAAGCCAACCAATCCATGCCAATCAACAGGTCATAAGATCCTAAAGGAAGTATGTTTAGGTTCACTTTGGTGCGAAACTCACTCATGACAAATTTGCATGTTGGTATGACCTCTGTTACTTTTATTTTGGTTTCAGTGGCTAGTTGTACCAGCCATGATTTAACATGTTTAATTTGTTGCAATTTATATTTATCAACAGTTTGAGGGGCAGCATAACTCAAATTATAACCGAGGTCAATTAAAATGGAAACAAGATGGTTGTCAATCATACCTTCCATATCCACCATTGAGGCTTGGTGGTCAACTTGTCTATTATCCAAGGTTGCATAAATGTGTGGCAGGATCCTAGCCACATCATTGACTGTGGTTGCCTCTTGGATGTTGTAGACCCTCCCATAGTTATGTTTCCTATGCAGACAGTCTCTCAGCATATGTTCCTCTCCACAACCCCAACATTTCAAGGGTTCTCTTTTCATGTTATCAGTCTTACTTGGAGCTACTTTGAATGGTTTATTTCCACTCTGGGATGGAAAATTTTGTTGATACACACTTCTGGAAGGAAGGCTCATCCTATAGCTCTTACTAGGGTTCTTAAATCTCAAGGGTTTAAACCCCTTCTTCTTGAATCCGAAATCGTTTTTATTTTTCCAGTATTCATGGGGTTCTGCCTTACTCTTGAATTGATCATAGAAATACCTTGTTTTTTGAATGGTTTCTTATAAGGTATTTGTCTCATCAAACTCAATTATGTCCCAGTAGGACTAAGGTAATCCATTAATGAATCATTTCATTTTTACCTATTCATCCTTTATGTAGGGAACATACCTCATCAGTTCGAGAAAATTGTTGATATACTCATCTATGGTGAGTTGTCCCAACTTGCATTCATAGAACTCCTTGGTCTTTCCATCAAAGTACTTTTCTGATAGGTACTTCTTCTTGAATTATTTCTCAAATTGTTTCCATGACAAGTCCTCTCATGGATTCCTTTCACATTCCTAATGTCGGCCCACCAAATGGAAGCTTTCCCATTCAAGTTGAAAATGGTTAGCCAAGCCTTTAAGTTTTCAGAGTAGTCATGGAATTTAAAGTACTTCAAACTGAGTAGCCAAACTTCTACTTCTTCCCCCTTCTTAATATATCCATTGAAGGTGGGTGGTTTGGCTTTCTTGAATTCTTCAGGGTCATAACTCTTGGAATGCTTCCTCTTCTTTCCTCTCATTTGAGAATGGGAACTAGTTTTTCCACTAGAAGATTCCTTGGAGTGGTCAATGTCCTCACCAGAGGAATCTTCCATTGAATGTCTCTTCGCTCCATGTTGGGCATTCTTTGAGGTGATCCTCCTGGTGTGGCCACTTTCAGGACCATGTTTATGTATCTTAGGTGGACTTGGAGTTTTCTTGGTATGATGTCTGTCCATATGACTGGAAACTGGACCATGTTGTGGTTTCCTTTGTATGTGTGATAGACTTTGTAGTAGGATTGCATTAACTTTAGTCGGCTTTTTCTACTCCTTGATCAAACTTTCATTGTCAGCCTTATAACTCTGTAATTATGCCATGAGGATTCTTACAGTTTCATCCAAATTTGGAGGGGTTTCCAACACCCTCCTTTCATTAGATTCTTCCTCTCTATTGTGGGAGCTCTCCCCCAACTTATGATGTGTCACCATCCTTTACGTTGTATTTCTCCTATTGTTTACTAACTTCTTGAGTGTTGATAAAACATTTTATGTTAGTGACTAATCTACCAATTCATAAACAACACATATCATTGCAAGGTGAAGTTATTTCTTTATTTGGAAATAATTAGCAACCTACAATGCAGGCGTCCAAAACATCTATCAATAGTAGAAGGTTTTCGTTCCTCTCTTCAGTAGAGGTCCAGACAAGTTTTGTATAGAGGGGGGTAAGGTAGGGTGTTACCCAATAATTTTTCTAATAATTTTTTTATGTGACTCGTGCATGAGCCCAAGCAGGCCAAGTGTTTTTTCCATGCTCTGATACCAATTTGTAACATACCCAACCCCTTAAATACCATTTCAGGGATGGGGCATCAAATTTTCTCTTTCCTTGGTTCATTTTTGGTCCCTTACTAAGAAAAACCTTCTTATTCAACTCCCTTGAAATTTACATCTTTCACTGTGCACTTGAACCAGCTAGCGGGGTCCTCCTCGTGACCTCGGGCAGAAAACCAAGAGCTAAGAGTATGTGTTAGCAAATTTTTCAGCACTTCAAAATTTCCCAGACTTCGGGAGTTCCAACGGTGTTGTCAAATTATCATATCATCGAATAATGGAGGAAATCAACGATCCACGTCCTTCGTCGAGATCCTACAGTTTAAAGGGGCTCGACATTTGGTGTGGAACACTTCGTTCTCCTAATCCCTGAAGTCCTAAAATATCGCCACATGGCATTAGCCCTTCGACGATCGGTGTTCGACATTTAACGTCCTATGTTTCAGCGTTTCGGTAGTCAACAGTCATCATTGGTCCATTAATGATCGTCGTTGGACCTTCCATTATCAACCTACACTCAAATATTATGAATTCTCGCCACGTGGATTTCTCCCTTCGACGATTACGTTGAACGTCCTGTATTGTACCACACCCTAAATCTTTCGATCACCAAAGTTATCCAGACTGTCGAAGTCCTGAATATGTCACCACTCACGTGAGCCAGGTGGGCACGAACCAGAATTTGGCATGCGACGAGGGTCAAGGGGTGACACGTATCCTCATTAGGGGGTGACATGTGTCATGATTTAATGGTCATAAAGGTTCTGTGAATCGGCCAAATCTGGGTAACAGGTGGCACCTTGGTTGTGGGTCCATGTCACCCGGGATGACATCAGCGAGCCATGTCAATCCCCATCTTACGGTCAGGATTTACCCATGTGGATTCATATATCCATGGTCCTCATTACTTCACAGATCCAGGCATCAGAGCTTACCGAATCCTCTTGACGCAAATCCCCTGAAGAGTTAAGTCCTTGGACTCTCAGATCTGGTGCCACACGTCCTCTTCCTATCAACAATCAAGATTTATTTTAGCGGTTTTCACACCTTGAAATCCCTTGGCCAAATTCCTCCAGAGTACAAAGTCTCTAGACCACAAGATTGCTTGCCACATACCCGTTCATCCAACAGTCCTAGTTCAACGGAAAACCTTTGACAGTTGACAAGTAGGACCATGTGTCACTCCACAACATACTCTCGATTGGTTAGGTAATCGAGCATGGTTTCTTAGATCGACGATTGATAGGGATCCCTAAGGATCTAAAGATCGATGGTCCTCATCACTTTGACATTCGAGAGTTCGGCGTGTATATCCCGGCTTTCCTTCCGGACCATGCTAGATCTATCGCCATGTGTATCTAGCATCTACGACCATGATTTACTCTGGCTTGTAGAGCTCCGAGGAAACTCGCATCCCTATAACTTCGAAGACCTAGACTTTTTGGATAACCATTGATGTGTGGACACATGTCCCTCCTGTTTCAACGGTCTAGATTAACTCCACAACTCTGGCATTCGGGATTTTCTACTCTAGACCACTCATTTTCTCTTGAAGTATAACTTTTTCAAAGTGCTTAATGATTCCCTTCCTATGTCTGATCTAATGGTTTAGAGAGATCCATTTTGAATCCCTAGATCAACGAACCTCATCAATTCACAACTTGGACTAGCACAGGGTTCCTAGGCCCTAGTCACCTAGATCCTTTGGGAATTCTTGAGGGCTAAGCACAAATCCCTTTTTGCAGCAAAGGGGTTAAGGACATGGGCATGAACCCTCGGTCAGATGGGTGGATAGTCTGAAGGGGAAACACCCTTCTCCACAGAGATGAACTTAACATTCCCACTAAGGAAAATTCAAAGGATCGACATGACTTAGGAGTTTTATTTACTCCTACCTCGACTCTCCCGTGGACTCACATCCCATGACTCTCTAACAACTAAACTGAGATAAATCAAGATCATATAGATATAACAGTTTACAGAAAACAAGGATAATTTCTAATAATTGTTCAAATACTGAAATATTTAATCATAAACACAGATCTTTCATTATCACATCCAATATATTACACAGAGTATGAAAATACTTATCAGAAATGGAAAATGTGAAGCAATTGTTGAAAGGGGTGCATGTTTCCTCCCAACCATAGGAACAGTCACTCCTTATGGATTTACCACTGGCCACCCCCGAGCTAGACAATGATGCTATGGGAGATATTATTTCTCCTTGCTCCACAATAGTCAGGGACGAAGGTTACTCTCCTCATCCCACGGGAAATTGGCAATTGGTTTTCTCTACTCCAAGAAAGGAGGTCTCCATGAGTACTTACTTAGTCACTCATCAGCCTCATTTATCAGCTTGTATCCCAACCTTTCTCATGGCTTCCTTCAGCCAAAAATGAGCTTATTGCTGAACTTTTTTTCCTCTCAACTCCAGAATCGAAGTATGCTTATCTTCTCTTCTCGAGAGAGTGTTTTTATCTCCTATGATATCTCACAGATCTGTCTTTGTCCCTGAATTACCTCCTTTCTTGCCTTCCTTAGAAAGGTTGTGTGAGTCCAAATCCCAATTCGTGGTCAAGCTTGGAAGCCTTACATATGGGTACCCTGCCCCATCTCCTCATTAACTCTTGAGGATGGCCTTCCAACTACCAACTTGACTGGTAATTCATTTATGGGTCAGAGGATTGTTGAGAAATTACACCCAGTAGGTATTGGTCTAGCGAGGGTCATCTCATTCAGTCATGGTTTCCCCTCACCATATCTCTCATAGCATCCATGGTCTATCTTGGAAAACTTTCCCCCTTTCAGCAGTTGTGCAACACATATTCAATTTCTATTAATAACATAAAATTCATACATGGACCCTTTATACAAAGGTTCATCAAATCAAACATTCACACATATTTAGCCGGCCATAGTCTCTTGTCCAGTTATAGTTATATTTACAAACTGGGGGAAACAGGGTAATTACATCCATATGCATTACATCAAAGAGTTGATTCATGACAGGATCATCAACTTGCATTATTGTCCAACCTCTGAAAATACTACCAACATCTTCACGAAGACTTTCACTGATTAGAAGTTTCACTTTTTGCGTGATTGTATTGGAATGAAGGAAACAAATGCATAGCAGTTGTATTTCTTTCTTTTTCAGCTCTATACTTTGAGGGGGGGTCCCATGAGGTTTTCCCTCTTTCCTCTTTTTTCAGTGTTCATTGATTAGATGCATTGTAAAATGGGTACCTAACATGGCTTCTTGCAGGGACTCATTCTTCATTTACTCCCTAGTAGTGTTTAAAGGGAGTGTTGGGGATATTACACACCCAAATAGTATTTATTTTCCTCATTTTACTACTCTATGATGAGGTAACCACTCATAGATGATAATATTCCCCACTAAAATAGGGTGTGACCTTCTCTTCAGTCTTGACTCGGTTACACTTTAGGTTGACTAGTGGAGTAGAGTCATGCATGGAAACCTTATCACCAATAGTTGGATGCTCACCTTGGTATCCTCACCATGAGGGTGCATATCACATGCATGAGGCTAGGATAGCACTACACATGTGCATTCATGATTTTCTCTCCACTCCACTTGTGTGATTATCCGGTTAATTAATGATTGCATGGCCAGTTAACTAGGACTAGGTGGTAGTTCACTCCATAGTTTTTTAGTGGGTGTTCACATCTCTCTAGATCACTACTATGGCACATTATTTCAACCATGTAGAGCATATCATGTGTATTATTCCATTCTTACATACTATTAATATAATTATTTATTCTTTCTCTCCATCTCTTCTCTCTCACTTTCAACTTTGCAAGATTTGTGTGAATTGTTGCTAGCTATGTTATTTGTGGAGGTTTCACTCCAATTCTATAGATTCACACTAGGATTCAAAATAGTATTCATTTCCCCTAAGGATCCATTTATACCATTCATCTATGAGAATATTTTAGGAAACAAATTTTCATATTCCCTATGTATAAATTTGACTACTTGATGATAGTTTCTTTATCCCAATAATCCCTAATGACAACCATATTAGGGTCTTCCTCATATCCATTGTTCCATTACTTTTTCTTATGGGGTTCTTGAAAATGAGGTTTACTGCTACTCTCTTCCTTCCCCTTAACTTCTCATTCCTTGATAGTTTCAATAATCTTCAAATTTATCAAATATCCTTCCTCATTTAGTTCCTCTCCATACATCTTCCTATAATACAAAGGTTCTTTCATCTTTTCTAGTTTTCTATGATATGCACACTCCACCTTTTATGATTGATCTAAGATTCCATGTTTCTCGTGGAATATAAAATTCTTTATTTGTTTCAAGGCCCCAAAAAATGTAAGGTCATTAGTTGTGAATTCAATGTTGCACAAAAAAATTTAAATCAATGTTTCCTAGTCTTTTGTTTATCTTTAGGTCTTTGTTTGTATGTACAAATGATTTGGAAAAACATATAATGTATGAATAAATCTATGTGGTTATTCCTCCTTCAAAAATATATTATTATTCCATTTGTTTTCACAAAATTAGATGTGTTCCTCTAGATACTTTGTGCCCTTATATCTATTGATTACATTTACCTCCTTGGAAGGTATAAATATCAATAACACTTTGTTTTCCACCAACACTTGATTATATAAATCATTTTTGTGTGTATCCCACCAATGTATAGGGGTTCCTTTCACCATTGCATTCAATGCTTGTAATCTTTTATCTTTCCATACATGCTCCCTTGTTTGATCGATAAACGCATTCATTGATCTAGTACCATCAAATATATGAGGGTCACATATTTTAGTCCTAATCTAGTGCACATATTAATCTATATATCTACATATTCTATTAGACATCTCATATCATCATGCCTACCATTTCTTCATTGCATCTTATGACTCTAAGTCAAAAGAACATGTGTTCCTCCAAATCATTTCTTCATTTATGGTGGGGTTTATATGGTCTTTCTTATGCTTGGTTATATTGTAAATATTCTCCAAGATTGAGCTAATATGAACATCATCATTCACAAGTTCTGTGAACCTATCTCCTTCAACGAGATCTAAAGGAAAAATAACCCTTGAGCTTCCATCTCAAAAGACATATTTCTCTACTTAAAATTCAAGATTGCATTGTTATCAAATGCCTAATCTATTCCCAACAATGATAGATAAAGATCATTCTCATCCATTATTTTAGTCACCTCAAAATCAGCAAGGGGATTCACCCTGTCAATGTCAACCTCTACATATTATAATCCCTAGATAGGATAAATACTATATTGATTTTCCAATATTAGTTGAATGACTGGCTATATCAGCTTTAGTATCCCCATCAACACCTAAGACTTCTTCAAAAGGATGTTCAGATCAAATCCCAGATCCAACATGACATCCTTCATTTTACAACCTCCGAGTTTTATTTTCATCTTAAAATCCCTCCCATACTTCTTATAATTACTAACATGTCTCACGTGTCATTTAGGAAGAGGTGATAAAATAGGGGTGTCATCCTCTAACATAACTATCCATTTAGTAAAATATTTAGTTAACATTTTGGATGCACTTGGATCATTCAGGAGTCTAATGCAACATTTCAAAAATTCACTTACTTGTTCTGTTAGTTCAGAGTCTTGGTTCCTACTAGCTTGTGCTTCCTTCTCCCACATTGATGTGTTATGTATCATCTCTATGGAATCTCATATGAACTATTTTTGTATAGATGCAACAAATTTTGGTGGTGCTAGATCAATGCTTCTGATTTCACTAGCTAGCATCTTGTTTGTGCCTGATTCGATTCTTGCTCCTCCTATTTTCATTAGGTTTACCACTGGTATTCTATCAATTTATTTCCTTTAGGGATTTGTAGTTACCATATTCACTCTTCTTTGTTTCTCTTCCCTCTTCTTAATCAATTAATGACATTCTTCAGTGTTATGCTCGGTGCTATGACAATGTCCACACAAGAAGCAAGGTTTGGTACAATATAGTGCAATGTGCCCTACTTCTCTGCAATTAAATAAAGTATATGGTCCACCATATCCTTCTCATCCATGTCCTAAATATCCTCCTTTGTATCCTCCTCTTCCATTTCTCTTATTGTCACCCTAACTTTTTCACTTTGTATGCATCCATGGTATGCTCCTTCATCAATTACAATGACTTGCAATTATTTACATCATGCCCCATAGATTTGAAAAACCCACAGAATGGTGTGTTGGTAGTTGTTTGTTACTTCTACAACATAGGTCACCAAGGTGGCTCATGTCCCAACTACTTATAAATTTCACATCATTTGAACTTGGTTCCCACTAGAAAAGGATTTGACACACTCATCAAGATGTAATTAGCAAACATTAGACATTCATTTCTACAATGACCTTCTTCTCTACACAAAGTACACCATCATTATCCATTTTAACTTTAACTTCATCCATGTATTACAAATAGTAAGTCAAAGCCACCAACTAATTCTAAACCTGCACTAACATTGAGTTGATTCCACAATTTTCCATACACATTCCAGAAACATATCATTTTTTAAGGATTATGTCCACGTGGATATATTTTGCTAAGTAAGGGGAATTTTGACATTAGGAAGAACTGTTGCAATAAACCATTATTTGTTTTGGAAATACTAAATCTAGAATTTTGATTCACCTACCAAGTCTTTAGACCTTTGGTCATAGTCCCAAATTGTTTCTCCCACTTTTTTCTTTATCTATATAAGCTTTGCAATACATTGTGGTCCCAAATTGGGCTTCTAAAAATATTTAATCAAGTATTTCTTTATTCATCTATATGTTTGGTCTATCCTATTGGTAAATTGTTTTTGTACTTCATGTATCACTACAGAGCTCAATATCTAAAAGTGGTTTTCAATAATACAATCTTATGGGATTCATTTGTGATATTATCCACCATGCAGATTTCTTCGCACATAAACTACTATTGTTATGCATCATCCCTCCCAGTTCCATGGAACATAGGGAGTCTAATAATTGAAATAGTTGTTGTTTCCTACCATTGAAAATTTTAAATGCATTTCTACTATTCTGCCTCTAAATCAATTTTATTTGTATCCCACTAGTGTGTGGGGATTCTTTTCACCACTGCATCCAATGTTTGTACTATTTTCTTTGTCCGTACATGATTCTCCAGTACCAGGGTATATTTCGGTC
>JASDQU011247118.1:6979-25534 GCA_032191745.1 Picea mariana
AAGTTCCTTACTTCAAGCATTAAGTATACCATGCAATCTCATAATCTTGTATGAGCAAATAAAACCATACATAAACCATTCAATAAATGACAAAAATACAGATTTTACCTACTTGCACCAAGAATAATCATGAAAATACCATGCAAGATCACCATAAAAGCTTCCAAGATTGATCTACTTGCAAAAAATCAGCCTTATACAAGAGTGTGCCTCACAATTTCAGCCAATAGCCCTTCTAAGGCGAAAATTTCAGACCTCTCCTCTTGTGTGAGTAGTTGTGATGATAAAAATGAATGTACTTTATGTTTATTTATACAAAACCGGTGACCTTTAATTTCAGGTCAAATAAAGGCCGACCTGGCCAATTTACAAATAAATTCAAATTAGACATAAATAAAATTAATTAGTATTTAAAAACACTTCCAAGGGTGACGTCATGCCCTTCTAGGGTGATGTTGAGCCCCTAAGGTGGAACGTTGGGCTCCAGATGCTGAATGTTTGGCCTCCAAAGGCTTTGGATGATGCCCACACGTGCCAACTAGCTCACATCTGCCCTCAAAATGCAAACCCTAGCTCTGGATGACGTGCAGGGTCATGATGGTGATGTCATGGGCTCTCAAAGGTCAATATCCAGGTGGAAAAGCAAGATCCCCCTGGATTTAGGTCTGCTAGTGTGCCTCCAAGGTGGCGTCCTTCTTTCTTCCTGGTGCAAATCTCTGATGTCTTCTTGCCCCTGGCTGGGGTTACAACATCCATCTGTGGGCTTTCAGGCCCATGAAGGTCTGAGCTAATCATTCCCCCATGTGTACCTGTCCACCCGACAAGGTCCTGCAACAACAACAAGTACACCTTCTAGGGGTTCATAAGTCACAGGGATCATAACATGTAAATCACATCCAATAATTAAATTACCCAAACATGTGCATCAAACCCCCCTTTACCCAGACAAATGCTCAAAGACGTTATGAAATCTAACAAGTCAGGCTTGGAGAAGGTCACAGGGTGTTCTATTGGGCTAATCATCCTTAAGTTTGGGTGTTTCCCAAGTGAGAACCAATCCAAGTCATGTAAGTGTATGAGGTGGTGTGGGGTAGTGTTTGGGCATGGGGTGCATTGACAACAGGGAAATGTAAATGTTACCTGTGGGTGTCTTTGTAGAGGGCGAGCTGCACCTTGTCATAGATGCCATTGTTTCCTAGCCTGTTCATTGCCTTTTATTCTTAACTTTATTGCTTTTGATCATTTTTTTTATGCTTCAAGGGAAGAGTTGAGGGACACTGTCCTGGCTTGGTGACCAGAAGTGATAGCGTTATCCACAAGCATTTCACGGAGATGAAAAGGCCGGCTCGTGATGAGACCCCATTTCTCTTGACTATGCCACCAAGAGCCACTACCCTAGTTTGGTGACTAGATAGATGGTAAGGTCATACCACTACATGCCCATGGTCATAATAGGCGGGCTCATGATGAGACCTCCCATCCACCAACTAATACCTTGAGTGTTTGTTTTTCTTATGGGTTCCCTTTTCTTACTGAGAAGCTTTTTATTGCTTTCTTGGGAATCCCTAGGCGAAGCGTCTCAAAAGTTTCATCTTTGTCTTTTAACTCTTGTCAACTACTTTTACCCCCTTCTTCCCACAAGGCAAGGTACAACCCTTCCTAGTGTGGAAAATCCCAATGCCCGAAGAAAGTTAGGGGGAGATGAGAGAAATAAAGATGGAAAGTGGTAAGTGTTGCCATCCTTATACACACCTGGAAGACGTGGAAGAAATCTTCAATCCACTTGGTGTGTCCTTGGGGGCAAGTGAGAGTTAAGGTGCTGTCATCTAATCCTCAACTCCTCCGTCTAGGCTAACTCCTAACGAAACCAAGGAGTGTAGTCCCTAACAAATATACTAAGGCTTGAACTAAACTAAGTACACGAAATAAATCTAGGAGTTTTATTCTTTCATCAACCAACCATAAAGTAAAAATACATAGATCAATTATTCACCACGATATATATATATTAAACATGTACTTGCATAAATTGATACTTAACACACAATTGTTAGATGCAAGTAAAATTAAATTGCTTCAAGTAAATGACTAAAAAGTAAATGAAGCATATGGCTTTGCAAAGTGTGTAATATGAAACCAGTGCCTTAAAGGTAATCGTGGGCAGTGTAGTTCATGTATTTTATTAAGGTAAATTGATGTTGAGTTAATGAGAGTGTTTGGCCTCTTTGAAGGTTAGCTCTTTGTTTTGAAACTTGCGGAGAGTTTACCGAAACCCAAATGGTCTCACCAATAAACTCACTCAAAGTGTTGGATGTCCAAAACAGGTGGGAAGCCAAGTCTCGAGAGGGCCCGTCTTACTTCGCAGGTCACTTTAAGGCATTTTTCCGTGCATTAAGCTAACTACTTTAGAGATTTCCCTAATTATTCTATCACTACTGACCAACTCAGCGTGTATGAAACTTACTCCCAGCAGATCGAGACTAGCTCGCAACTGGAAGGGTCAGGAAGTGCACTGAGAGTTGAGGGGAATTGTTTATTTTAAACAAGAAATCAAATGCTGAAATTGAGATGTTTTCTAATTACTAATGTCTTCATTGACCAACCTCTTTTGGAGGCGCTGAGGAGACAGGTTATTTGCCAACTTTGAAAATTGCAAAAAATAGAACTAACTAGCAATTAAAGATTACTGTGATTGCAAAAGAAAATCTAAACTAGATTGTGGTTTGTTTTAACTTTAGAGCTGAATGTGAATTTGTTAGAGCACTTAAAACAAAAAGACAAAATGAAACAAGCCAAGACAAAGATCCCAAACACAACACACCCCCCAAGGGGGAAAGCAAAGTGAGGCCTCCTTTGGCTCACTAATTTTATTATCACGGTTACAATTGCTCTTTGAAGAGTCTTGAAATTTCTTTGAATGAGATTGAACCCTTATATATGGATCATAAAACTGAAAAAAACACTTTTACAATATCTTTCAACAATGTAAGGTCACTTTGGGGGTCTTAGAAACTTCAAATCTTTGAATTTTCGGTAGAGTTCCCTCTTGTCTTTGCGCCAACCTGCACAAAACAGCGAACAAACGAGAAACAAATATGGTCCAAAACACTTTAAGAGTGCCTTTGGTTATTAGTTTATAAAACTGAAAATTTCTGAGTACAATCCTATGATAAACTAACAAAATTCTGAATTTAATCTAACTAAGAAAAGCCCTTTTTTACTATTCTTCCTTGCTATCCTAAAACAGAAATATGAAACAGTAAGCCTTTGCTCAAATATGTAATTTTAAACTCTTGAGAAACTAACTATCTTTAGCCTTTAGATTTCAGCAAGGAAAGAGAGCTTAAAGATAATAAACAACAAGCTAGATCTAAATAAGTTTTTTTTTAGAAAAAGAGATTTAAACTACTTGCTTTTAGCTTGCGAAAGAAAGACAACTTGTATTACTTCTATGAATTGAAATCTTGCTTTGCAAATAAAATAACGCAACAATATTTTTTTTCTTTTGATTTGAGAAGAAGATGAGAAGAAAAGGTTCCTCAAACCCTTGGAGTACTTGGGCAAAAATGGAGTCTTCTTAGCATGGAAAGAGGGGCTATTGTCCTTCTTTGTTTTGGAGAGAAAGTAAGAGCAAACAAGCTCATCCAATCCTCCAAATGAGATCTCTAAAGTCCACAACACTTGCAAGCAACCTGTTAGATCTTGGTGTTACCTACAAAGAAACTCAATGGCACAATAGCTAAACAGAACATAAAATGCACATTTAAATTTCTAGTATAGATAATCAATAGGAAAAGGAAATCAAACCAGATTTACAATCCTATCCCTTATGAGTAATAGTACTCCTTATAAAGGCCAAATCCCACAAATTACATAAACAAATAAAATGAAATAATATCACCTCATAAAAATGCACTTGACAATGAGCAACCACACATAGATCCACACCAAATTAGCCTCCAAAGCCTTTTTATTCCGAGTATGAAAGATAGATCACTGTTACAATGGCACAAATCCCAAGCTCCAACTAGCTTTAGCAATGGGATAGTGCTCCTTTATATAAGAGAGAGTGATGAGTTTATCAAGGAGGAGGGTGCACCACTTGGTGAAGAGGGGCGCACCACTTGGAGGAGAAACCCATGCCAAGTGTAGAGAGTATGGCTGCCACCTCTCCTACATATCTCCCAACTCGCCACTTGTGAATAATGAAGGGGTGTGGGGGTGCCACATCTCAAGAGGTTGGCTGCCCCTCATGGGAATGCGCCACCTCTCAAGAGGTGCGCACCCCTTTATTGGCACATGCTCAAAATACAACCATACATGTCCCACTTTATTCCTTTAACCAATAAGAATCAACCTTTTGTTGCCACATAGCCTTTTGAGGCTTTATTTGTCTCCAACATGTCCGCACATGTTTCCTTGATTTTTGCCTTTGCTGATTTTCTTTGATTTATTTTGATTTTTTTGGGTTTTTTGAGCAAATTTGATTTTTAAGTGATTAAAATCACTAATTTTGCTCAACCAAGTGGGTACTTAGGTAATATGGGTGCTCTAGGTCCAAAAATGAGCATCCCTAAGGCATATTAAGTCCCCTAGTACCACTTTTTTAATACATCTTTATTTTTTAATTAAAAATTGCAGTTTTGCGGCAAATTTTTAATTAACTGAAAAAATTAAAAAATCCTAAGGGGGACTTAGCACATTTCCATAAGACTCTAGGAGTATGTTTAGCATGGTAATATACATTAGACACTAGGCTTAGATTCATGCTAAGGCCCAACCATGGGTATATACTCCAGTTTTGGAGGGATTGAGTGAAAAAACTCATAAATTATAAATTGCCTGAATGACAAAATATAATGAATAAGTAAAAAAAACACTCCAGAGTACAACTCATGCTTGGAACTAAAGGTGTCTAAGACCTTTAACAAGTTCATCATGCAACATCTCTTATTACAATTTTTTTATGGAAACGTGAAAAAAACTAGTCTTTATTGACCGGCTGAACTTTTGAACTCTAAATTTTGAACAACAATGTTCAATCTTTGGCAGCTCGTTGGAAGTCCATCCTAGTGCAACTTTGATGGATAACCGTAAGTATGGAGGGAACAAACGATGACCTTTCACAGACCTTGTAACACCTTGTTTCCCCCAGCTTGTAAATATAACTGGACTGGCCAAGAACTATGGCAAACTCATAAAAATGGATATGTGATGTAAAGGGACCTTGAGGAAAAGGTCAATAAATGTGAATGACATTTTGAACTTATTGTAGGACTGCTGAGAGGGGATGTGCAGAAAAAAGAGACCACAATGACGGTGGAGGGCACCTGGAAAAGTGGCGTTAACTTCTACCGAGAATTAACACCGTATTTGGACTCCACTGGCCCGGAGAACCAAAAGCGGCTTGTTGGCCTTGAATTTAATGCCTTGCAGGCTAGTAGGTTGATGGCTTAATGAGGGATGGGGAGATGAACCGCCTATCCGTAGAGCCATCACAACTGACCAGCGCGAGGGTAATCGCGCCACACGCAACCTCGCGAGAGGATAAGGCGTATGGCAGAAGCGATTGGAAGGGCAGACGCGAGGGGAACTCTGGCATTACGCAGAGTGAGTGATAGCAGAGAGGAAGGATTGCAACCTTCGCTCCTGGTCATTGGTAGACAGAGAGACGCAGTCTCACGGCGTCGTGGTCTCAGCTCGGGGGTGGCTAGTGGTAAATCCGCTGGGAGTCGCTACGCCTACGGTTGGGTGGAAACGAGCACCCCTCTCAGTAGTCGCGCCCATTTCTGGTGTTATTTCTGATAAGTGTTCTACATATTGCATCTTGAAATTTATAAAATGATATATATATGTACATGCTCATAGAACTGTGAAATTGTGAATGATTTCTATGTAAGAATGTCTGTGYAGTGTTTGATAAGAATGAATAGATATATGCTCATAACAGAGGAAACCATGCATGATGTACGTTGATAAAGGAATTTAATTCTGCCTAGGTTGAACTAAGTTAGGCTTCCARCCCATTCTGGGGAAGCTGTTTTCCTTTACCCGCCTCCAGGGATGCCCCGGAATAGATCTCGTCACAGAGACTTTCCCTCCTTAGAAAGGTTCACCAAGAACCCAGAAAAAGGACTTGAACGCGCAAGTCTTAATAACCCTGTACRAGGAGGAAYGACCCTCTTAARATTYCGAAGTAGCAGCGTAGGGATAAGYAACGAMTCGAYRGATGAGRTCTTGTYGGAAGACCCATGKTCATTCACGACCATCAGATTGACGGAAGTAGTAAGAGCGTTACACCTYTTGCCCTTTTTCCTCTATCTTCRTGAATRGCKAGGRAATCGGGATCGTAGGTCCCCCAAGGTCCATGAGAACATTTGGACCGTTGATCCTTCCACATCTACGAAGTAGTGGAAGAATGCACAAGGTGGGACAATCTGAGCCGTTGGATCTCATTCAGGAATCCCGTCGGCCGTCGGATCGGGTTAAGATGCTTAGAGTTTAGTCCCTGTAGTGTGCGCAGGAAGGGCGGATCTAAACCGTTAGATCTTGGTCCAATTACCCGTCAGCCGTCGGATCGGACCGGAGCTGTCCGAGGGTTACCATCGGGAGTCCAGCCATCGGCATATTGAGATTCTCAAGGACAAGAAAATCGAGACACTTCAAGTCTCGAAACGCCGGGAAGATCTGAACCGCTCGTTAAGGATACACGTGGCGGAGATCGAGGTTACTATCGAGAGTCGGGATATTCGGCATTGGGAAATCGGAGTTCCCGAGGCTGTGAGAATTGGGACATCACAAGTCTCGAAATCCCGGAGAAATCGGGACCGTCCGTCAGAAGAGGACGCGTGGCAGCAATCGGCGCCGACGGGGAAGGTACCGACAGGAAGCTGTTGATCGGCGTTTGTGTCATCGGGATATCAGGAATCCTGATGACAATTTATTTATGCATTTTGGAATCGCGACGCTCGAAACCCCGATGAGTGGGAGCCAGCCGTCAGTATATTAGAGAAGTAGGAAGCGCCATTGTGGGGGCCAGCTGTCAGCATAGCGGGAAGACGGGATTCGAAGGATCGGGAATCCCGTGAGCCCATACATTTTGGCATTGAAAACCCCGTAGCCCCGACGAGGGATAAGACTGCGGTCACGGGGATCGTGGTCATGTGACTTAGGAGCCTAGCCAGGAGAGCTAGCGCGTAAAGGACGCATCGGGATTCGAGGAATCGCGAGTCCTGGGGACGTTTGCATTTCAACATTGGAAAGTCCGAAACTCCGATGGGGGACAAGGTTGCAGTCTTGTGAGATAGAGGTCACGTGGCCTAAAGACTCAGCCCGGGAGGCCAAGGCAGCAGAGGAGCGTATCGGGAATCGGAGATCGGTGAACCAAATTGTTGGGACATCACGAGTGTCAAAACCCCAATGAGGAGGTATGGCTGCGGTCATATAGAGGGAGGTCGTATGGACTCAAAGGACTAGCCCAAGGGGGCTAGTGGAAGTTAGAGTGCGTCGTGAATCGGCGGATCGCAGATCCAAAGGGCATATACCTTTTGGCATTAGAAAGCCCGAAACCCCGACGAAAAGAAAAAAAAAATTTAAAGCTGCGGTCTCATGAGCACGGTCGTGTGGACCAGGGCATAGCCAGGAGGGGCTAAGGCCGGAAGAGAGCTCATCGAAGATCGAAGAATCGAGGGCATAGGAACCCTCAACGTAAGAAAGGACAAAACCCTGAAAACCTGAAGTTGTCATCAGGAAAAGGCCACGGTTAGATGTAGAGAGCCGTATAGGCGAATGAAAGACCCGTTGCTCAGGGTTGGCATGTCGCTGATGCAAGCTTCGGGGATTCTCTTTGTTGAGAACTAAACGAAAAAGTTTGATCTAGGTAGTGGGTATGTTACAGACCCACCTAGTGGCTACTCATCCTAAAGGGAGATCAACTTACTAGGGCATCATATCACCCTTCTAGGTATGAACAAGTTAAAGAGCATAATTTCCAAGCAAACGTTATGAAATGAAGGAGAATTCAATGCAACATATTCAAGTGCTTCAATAATTAGAGTGACACATACCATGATAACCGGACTCATTACCTCATGGAGCAAGACTTACTGCTACTTCAGGACCAGGCAGGTGGGATGGATGCTATTGCTGCTAATAAATGGGCTGCACTGAAGAAAAGAGGGGCCCTCCGAGGCCATGCTCAAGTCATCCGGCTCTCGGCACTCCATGTCTAGGACCTGTGGGCCTCGAGACATGATCTCCTTAGTTATCCCTAGGGTAGGGGATAATAGAGCCGACTGGTCTTTCTAGAGGATAGTACCTTAATATTATATATTCTGCTGAGCCGACTTGTCTTCTAGGGTTTTCACACATTCTAGTCAAAGGTTACATATGGAGGTTAATACCTCCTGCAGCTACCATAATATTCAATAGTGCTATTAAGTGAATTAGAGCGAGAACTTGATTCTGACTGTCCAAAATGCAATTTTACATGTCTAAAGTCCAGTACAGCTGGGAAAAGTAGGGCCATGACAGCCTTTTTAACTGGTGTCTGTGCACATCAGTTGCTGCTAGAGGTGGGCCAATTTAAACAGGGATTCTGAGTGCACTGAATGGTGCCATCAACCCGTTATTAGTTCATGCATTAACTCAATATACAGTGGATCCATAATTTAGTAACCCATATCCAAACAGAGTGCAACCACGAGGAATGCCCTGAATTCCATCTACAGTTCCACCTGTATATGAGAGAGAAACAATTGTGTACTATGCATAGTTTGGATATTTTGCATGATTTGAAACAAGAAAAATTGCTTGCAATTGTTGCTCCAAAGTGCCAGTTATAGTCACAAGTCGGTCACTAACACCAAGCAGGGTCTGGTCTTGGGAAGATAATTTAATACTGGCTTGTGAATAGTCAACAAATAATTTTATTGTAGCTTCATACATATCCACTATTCTAATTTTTCCATTCTCATTATGCTGAAGAGGCCTTGCACGCTGAAAACTTTTACATTATTCTCCTTCTTCATTATAGTCATTCCGCAATGAACACACCGATTGCAGTACAAAACATAGATACCAAACACAACAACAAATGAGGTATTTTTGTATCTAACTCCACTCACTGTGAATTCTCAACTTTTTAGGATTTGGTACTTGAGTCCGAACTCTTTTTAATGGTAGCATGTATGAATGGATCAAGTATCAACAAGGAACTAATATAAACAGTTCCATTCGAGATTGTTAGTCTAGCCAATGGTAATGCTATCAAGGCCCAATTACATGAAAGAATTGCTATTATATAGGATTGCCCCCATGAAAGTTTTAATTGTAGTTTTCTAGGCGGTTTGGTTTGACATATGATAAAAGGGAATTGATGAACATGGAGCAATCTTTTTCACCCAAAAATCTGAATAAAATAGTGAAAGAAGAGAGAAATTTGTGGCTAAGGTGAGGAAAGTCACTGTAAGATTAACTAATTCAAGTTCTTAGTTTTTCAACCCTACATGTGACTAGCATCTGTAGCCTAGCCATCATGCTTGCCAGAGGGAAATTAGGCTATAAGAAAGGATAGAAGGACCTAATGTCCTATGTGAAAATAGAGATATAGTAAGGCTTTAGGTCATGTTCTCAATAGATAGTGGTTGTAAAGAGAATAGAGGCATGGAAATTTTTCCCTCAGTAGAATTTATAACATTGGCTGTTGATATATTGCTACATATGATAGTTCTATGTTTCGCCAAGTGATTAAAAAAGGAATACCGATTAGTAGACATTGTCTCACAGTTTTCCCTTTTGGTTTTCATACTGGTTATTAGTTTTTCCTACAGTTTAAAAATCTGTTGAGTTTTCTACTGCTTGCATTTTTTCATGAAATTGATGTTGCATTATTTGAATTCGAAGAAAAGCATGCCTAGGTTCTCTTGGGACGAATCCTTGTTAAGTATTTAATTTTAGTTCCCTGTGAAATTTCTTCTATCTATTTGTTTTGGAATTGCTTCCTTAATGTAATGTGCACTGTGAGAATTAATTTGCTTTACTTGATCATCAATCCATGGAATTCATTCTATAAGACCATCAATCACATAGATAAACCTTTGTTTCCATTGAAATATTCTTGTTCTTTACCATATTCCATTCTTTGACCTTTCCATAATAAACATGATGTGATTCTTTGACCTTTCAACAAGAACTGAATTCAAACCTAGGACTTTCTTCAAATCTACCACGGTCAGTACAATAAAAGGTTGAAATCCTTTGTTAAACCTTCTGAAACATTCTTTGTAAGTTCGCCAAAAGTTCTTATTGCTGAAGAGAATAAAGAATCCTTTATTCTTAAATATATTCATAATAAATTGCATTTACAAATAATTTATATAATATCAATGAATGCAATCTAAAAAGAACCTTCAATATAGTGGTTGAAAAGAGTCATGATACCAATTGGATTTTTTAGATGGAATTTCTTATTTATAGGTTGTATCAGAAGCTTTAGGTTGTGAAGAGGTATCTCTAAAAAATGTTTAGACACCGCAATAACAGCAATACCTAGTAATTCTATTATTACAGTTGTCCAACATCCTAATCAAAATGAATTATCCTGTTCATATGATGAAACAATTTGCAGCTCCAAGTCTAAATGTACAAAAGACGATTTTTCACACTCAAGAAATCAAACAGAAACTGTGAATGTAAGAGAAAAGGATGTGTCTAATCTATATTTAGATTGAACCTCCAAAGTTGAATTCAAAATTCAACATTCATATTCTTTTCCTTGTCAAAAGTGAAAAAAATAGAATATCCATTTCAATACGTGGCTCAAATTCATATAATGAAGATGGTCCAAATCCAAGGGAGTATAATGATATGTCCATCAATTCTTTGGCTGGATTAAACCCATGGCATCATAACTTGGCTTTAAAGAACTGAGATTGCATGGAGAAATAGTTGGTCCAAATAGACCAGGGTTTCCTTCAAAACTAGATTTTGGAAAGGTACGAACTGCTTTCCTGAAGGAAGAAGTCCTTCCAAATGATTATTGGATATGTTGAATTTTGGCAAGCATTGTGAGTTGCTGAAGAGCTTTGGGTTTTCTTCCAGTCAGACTATTGCTTGAGAGATCTAAACTCCCCAAGTTTTCCAAATGAGAGAGCTCATCTGGTATGTTCCCTGTTAAATTGTTGCTCCTTAGTTCCAAAAAATGTAGCATTTTCATGCACCCGAATTCTGGCCATATATTTCCATTGAGTTTATTATTGCTAAAGTATAGGACAGGAGGAAACTTTGAAAACTGATTGTACTGCAATCCAGATGCATTTTCATTGTGCTTAACAATTAGTGGTAACTCAAAGGAAGTTTAATCTATATCAGTGATATTTTTCTTAGATATTAGGCTGTGAAGCATTGTGAGTTCAAGAGGAATCAATCCAGAGAAGGAATTGTTCACAATATCCAAGTAATAAAGAGACTGGAAACTGCCTATCCAAGGCAGAATGGTTCCAGTGAGGTTATTCCAGGAAAGGTCCAATACCTGCAAATTTGCACAATTCTTCAACCAGCTAGGAAATTGCCCCAAAAGAGCACAATTTCGAAGAGCAATAATCTGAAGCCCTTCGAAGTCCTTGATGTCTTCCAGAATGGACTCCTGATGGAATCTCTTAAACAGAATCAAATTGCCGAGGTTATTAAAGTCTTGAAAAATCTGCAGGGCTTTTGTAATATTTATCAAGCTATTATTTGAGATGGAGAAAAAGGTGAACGATATAAGGGATGCCATGCTCTCTGGGATTTGACCTTCAAGCTTGTCTTTTGACAAGATTAATGACTTGATATTTATGTAGGCCAATAAAATAGGTGCAAGGTGATTGGATGACTGATTGGTAGTGAGATCAAGAGAACTCAAGTCAGGAAATCTTCCAAAATCAAGATTGATCTCTCCACTCAAGGAATTGTTTCTCAGGTTGATGACTTGCAATTTGTTACAATGAGATAAATATGTTGGTAGCCACCCACTTGTTAGATTTTGACCGCACCTCAGGTCTGGTCTATTGTTTCTACAGCTATACACAAATTTACCCAATTTGAACTGTAAACATAAACACACTGAGATGCCTAACTACTTTAGTACAGCGGAAAATACATTAGCAATTAGATCATACACAGGTACACATGAATTTCAAACCCAAAATCCTTGTTCTTAAACCAGAACACATGGGCTCCCGTACCAGGGACAATGGCCCAATTCTTACACAACAGAATATGTCAAAACACTTACAAATACTGCTGAAACCCTCCTTGGTTTCTGTGCCAATGTTGCTTCCTTGAGGCTGAGGGTTAGGGCATTCCTTGCCCCTTCAAACCCTCCTCTTCCTCTACAATTCATGCACAAGATTGGCTGAGTCCTTCCAGACCTTCTTTGGTGTCCAAGATACCGATTTTCCCAGCCTTTAAAGGCTGCCACAATGCTGCTGTTACCCTGGCTGTAACAGCTCTCACTCTGCCTCAAGATGGCTCCAAAACCTTGCTGACTGTGTCAGCCCTCAAGCTGCCTCAAGTCCTGCTGTTACTGCTGGTGGTTTAGGCTGTCATATCAGCCCTAAATGGCTGTCCAAAACTCTGCTGATAACTAGCTGTAACAGCCCTCATTGGCTATCCAAGACTGCCCCTAAAGACTACTGTCACAGCACTAAAAGTCTGCCCACTGTCAGTGCTGTAACACTCTTTTCTCACTGCTGTTGCAGCCCGAAACTCAGCCCAGCAGGCCTGTAACTATCCTCAAGACTGTGGCTGCTCTCCCCCAGCAGATTGAGCCTCCCTAAGACCATTCCATCCCTCCAAGATCAAGCTGCTGCCTTCTCTTACTAGGCCGAGCCACCTTGGGCTGTCTCAGGACCCAGCGGCTGCCTCTCCTAGGATGGCTGAGTCCTCCACAGGCCTGTAGCTGCCTACACCAGCAGGCATATCCCTCTAAAACATAGTGGCAGCCCTCCTCTAGCAGGCCGAGCCTCACCTAGGTTGGGGCCTGGTCGCCAGATGCCACACGGACCTCCTCCTCCTTTGTACCTGCCCAAAACAAGAAAGAAACACAGCAGACCTGAGGCAAATCAACCTCTCTTCATGGCTGGATTGAGGTCACCAAGGCTGGACTGACACCAAGGCTGGACTGAAATCACCAAGCTCCTCCTCACTTGTCTCCACAATGATGAAATGTTACAACGACCTTATATTTATTTATACAAGTCTTAGGGGTCAACTTAGAAGCCCCTCAACATCAAATTAGACTTACATGTGGGTGTGAAGCCCCATCACAAACCCACGAAGCCCATTGTCAAGCCCACGAAGCCCCAACTTCATTCCAAGGGCGTTTTCACCCAAACTAAAGTGTGATGTGGTGCCCACGATGATTTCCACATGCCCAACACCTAGGGCCATGTGAGAATATATGCCGAATCTACAAAAATCAACACTCCCTCTTATTGAGGGAGGTATTCTCATCACACTCCACAATCATTTGGAAGTAACTCTGTCTCCCTTATTGAGAGTATCTTAGTCTCCTGCACTGGATCTGCTACCACAACTGCTCTCCAATCGACCTGATTGGTTGCTCCCTCTATCATCGAAGCAAGTCCTGTTGTCTGGCACGATCCCTCCCTGGAAAACACCCTACTCCTAGAAGCCTCCCGCTCCTGAGCATCCTGCCTGGCCATCTCAACCCATGAGACCATCCTGACAGTTTTGGAAGATGCCTCTCCCCCATCTGGACCTGAAGGTTGGCTCCCTCTGATTGGCTGAATCTCTGAGCTAGATCCTCTGGGCATGAACAACATCTATCCATCCCGGAACAAAACTGCATAGCCCTTCTCCTTAATCACTGAGTCTGAGAACACACTCCTGGCACCATAACACATTTTCCACTCGCAACACATCCCTTGACTCCATCCGGAACAACACAATACCAGATTCTTGCACTACATGTCTGGTCTCCACACCAAACTCCACGTACATACCTGAGTCAAACACTGTGAAGCTCTCAAACAAATCCCGTGCCCCTCTCATGTGCTAGTGGTTTCCATTGTATAAGAATCATACAATCCTCCAAGGCAAGCATCCTGCTTACCCAAGTCACGATCATCCAATGAACTTCTGCCCAAGTCCATCATCCAGGTCACAAAAAATTCTCCGTGTCTACGCATATGCTGCAGCCGAACTTGTGTCCTCTCTCTGAAACAATCCCAAGCTGCAGTTGGACACTTAGTCTAGTCCACTCTAGACCACCACAACTCATCTCTGTAAGTGTCCTCATCTTCCTAGGTCAAATACCTCATACACTGTCGCACCTTGACACACTGTCAGGTGTGCAACCCTCTAGCCCGATGAAGACTCTATCTCGTCATCCTACCATCCACACGAAGCTATTTCGTCCATGCCAAAGCACCCGAGCTGCACCCATCACAACTCACTATGACAAGCCATTGGAAGTCCATTCTCGGAGTTGGCAACCCGCCACACAACATACTGCTGCGAACCGAGCTCTTCGCCAATCCATCAAAACTCCCAACCTGCCACACCACCGAGTTGCAATAGTCCACAACTCCTTGTCTGAACGGTCTGCTCCATGTCCCAAACCAGAGACATCTAATCTGCTGCTACCGGCAACAGTCATTATAGCTCCCTCTCAGAGCTTGCACCTATGTAAACAACTCGGATTCAACCGCATCTCATACTCTCAAGCTTAGATACCATGTTAGATTTTGACCGCACCTCAGGTTTGGTCTATTGTTTATACAGTTAAACACAAATTTACCCAATTTGAGCTGTAAACATAAACACACTGAGATGCCTAACTACTTTAGCACAGCGGAAAATACATTAGCAATTAGATCATACACACATGCATTTCAAATCCAAAATCTTTGTTCTTAAACCAGAATACATGGGCTCCCGTAATAGGGACAATGGCCCAATTCTTACACAACAGAATATGCCAAAACACTTACAAATATTGCTGAAACCCTCCTTGGTTTCCGTGCCAATGTTGCTTCCCTGAGGCCGAGGGTTAGGGCATTCCTTGCCCCTTCAAACCCTCCTCTTCCTCTACAATTCCTGCACGAGATTGGCTGATTCCTTCTAGCCCTTCTCTGGTGTCCATTATACCGATTTTCCCAGCCCTTAAAGGCTGCCACCATGCTGCTGTTACCCTGGCTGTAACAGCTCTCACTCTGCCTCAAGATGGCTCCAAAACCTTGCTGACTGTGTCAGCCCTCAAGCTGCCTCAAGTCCTGCTGTTACTGCTGGCGGTTTAGGCTGTCATATCAGCCCTAAATGTCTGTCCAAAACTCTGCTGCTAACTAGCTGTAACAGCCCTCATTGGCTATCCAATACTGCCCCTAAAGACTACTGTCACAGCACTAAAAGTCTGCTGACTGTTAGTGTTGTAACACCCTCTTTTCTCACTGCTGTTGCAGCCCCAAACTCAGTCCAGCAGGCCTGTAACTATCCTCAAGACTGTGGCTTCTCTCCCTCAGCAGATTGAGCTTCCCTAAGACCATTCCAGCCCTCCAAGATCAAGCTGCTGCCTTCTCTTACTAGGCCGAGCCACCTAGGACTGTCCCAGGACCCAGCGGCTGCCTCTCCTAGGCTGGCCAAGTCCTCCACAGCCCTGTAGCTGCCTACACCAGCAGGCCGAGCTTCTCCTAGGCTGTGTCCTGCTCTCCCTTGGCTCCCAGATGCCACACGGACCTCATCCTCCTTTGTACCTACCCAAAACAAGACAGAAACACAGCAGACCCGAGGCAAATCAGCCTCTCTTCATGGCTGGACTGAGGTCACCAAGGCTGGACTGAAATCACCAACTCCTCCCCATTTGTTTCCACAATGATGAAATGTTGCAATCACCTTATCTTTATTTATACAAGTCTTAGGGGTCAACTTAGAAGCCCTTCAACATCAAATTAGACTTACATGTGGGTGTGAAGCCCCATCACAAACCCATGGAGCCCATCGTCAGGCCCATGAAGCCCCCACTTCATTCCAAGGGTGTTTTCACCCAAACAAAAGTGTGATGTGGTGCCCATGATGATTTACACATGCCCAACACCTAGGGCCATGTGAGAATACCTGCTGAAGATACAAAAATCAACACCACTGAACTGATTGCTATAGAGAACAAGTTTCTCCAACTTCTCAAGCCTTCCAAGCTCCAGGGGAATATTTCCTGTGAAGTTGTTTCCATAAAGAGACAAAATGGTAAGATTTGACAGGTCCCAATATCAGAATTCAAAACTCCAGAAAACCTATTTTCGGGCACAGAGAGCTTCAGCAGAGATGATATATTATATAGATACTTTGAAAGAAATCCCACGAGGTTGTTGAAACCCACTCCAAACTCCTAAAGTACCCTACATTCACGCAGCCCTTCACCAAGGGGTCCCTTAAATTCATTCACCTAGAAATCAAGGATCCTGATTGAGCTGAAATTCCTTCAAATAACTGTTGGAATTGGACCAGTGAAGGAATTGTTACTAACATTAAGGGCAATCAGATTTGAAAGAAGGCTGAGGTGTGTAAGCCTAACTGAAAAGTAATTGCTTGAAACATTGATGGATTGGATTGAGTGAAGTCCTTTCAGAGTGGGCAATGCTCTAGAGAGATTATTGAAGCTCAGATATAGCTGTTGAAGATTTTGCAGAGAGAATAATTCATTGGGAACAGCCCCATCTAAATCATTATATGAAAAATTGAGCTCCATGAGTTGATCCAAGGAACCCAAAGAGCTTGAAAGAGACCCCTTGAGCCCACTTGCTGGTAGCCATATTTTTATCACTATGTTATCTTTGCATGTGATTCCCTCCCAATTACAACAATTAGTATGCGGTTGCCAATTTAAAGGCTTGGAGCTAGATATGTTGTTCTTGAAGTCCAGTAAGGTGTCCATGTCCCTTTGGCTGTAGAGCGAGGCACCACTATCATTGTTTCTAGTGAAGATTGTCACGTCTCACTGTTCATATTTGCATCGCTTTGACAAAATTGATAGCAATTTTTGACCCAGCTTAGACGGCCACTAGATGGAACTTTATATTCTGAATATGGTCCTCATTTTCAAATTAGTGTTTTAATGAATGGTTGCATTATGCGGTTTTGCAGTCTGTCTTATACTTCATTTTGTAGCTCTCTGAATGGCTACATTTTAACATTGCAAAAGCAAATTCTAAGATAGATTCTATAAATATATTTGCATACCTCAAGAAGAAGATGTTCATAGTTTGGTATTTAATGAAGCTCATCACTCCTTCGTGCAACTCATATGGGAGCTGTATCCATGATCCTTATAAATGGAGTGTTTCACTAACATTTGGAGAATTTGTGTTTCATATATTGATATATTCCAGAACTCTCTAGGAACATGAGAACATTTTAGATTGGTTTTGCAGTGTTTGTGGGAGCACAGGCTCTACACCAAGTTGTCCAAATGTTTATTTTTTCCAAATTAAGAATTATATCTTGGACACATCATCTTCGGAGACAACATTGTCGTGAATCTTGAAGCGGTTACAATTTCTTCCTTGTCTTCTGCCATTAAATCAACAGCATGTAGTAAACCATCCAAGTGGCCAGGTGTTTTATCTGCTACATTTTGATCATCACTTGGTATCTAAAGCAGTGTTACAAAAATTGTATTGGCGAAAAAATCGCTGGGGTCCGGAAAACATCATTTCGTATTTATCGCCAAAACATCGGCAAACTTAAAAAATACAAAAATATTCATTTTTTTAAATTTTTTGAAACATTTAAAGCAACAATAGCATCAAATAGACAGATTGCCACATGAATATGGAAAGAAAACTGACATATAAGATATATAAGATGTCTAGTGATACATCACACATAAAAAATGAATCATGTCCTGAATCCTGATTCCTGAGTCATAAAAAAATATAATAAATGTATCTCATGATCGTCATCATGACTTATGAGTCATCTACAATGAAATCAAGTAAATAAACTATCTATTCCCTCTACCCATTTTACGTGCAAAGGTAATCGCTGCAGAAAGTGCTTTTCCTCTAGCACTAGGAGTAGGTGCCCTTGAGGCATGTGCGCCTTGTACTGGAGTCAAACGTCCTCTAGAAGAACTAGAAGACCCTCGAAACAGATGTCCCCTAGAGGAAGGTAGAGGAGGTAGATGGCTAGTGCTACCATTGGGCCTATCTCCCTCTGACTATGATTGTGGCTCCGTTGGTGGCACACTTGCAGACTCAGCGTGAAACTAAATATCCTCTGGAACATCTTGATCCAAGTCCTCGGAGATACCATGATCATCACCACTATCCTCTAGCCAATCAAGGGTGGTTTCATTAACAGGTTCCTCAACCTCCACCCTTCATGCAGCAGTGGTGTCAATCCCATCCAATGAAATGGCCTTCACATCAATTTTTCTCTCAAGCTGCTTCACCCACAACCTGAGATTGTAGTAGACGTAGACCAAATCATTAAGGTGTGGGGTATCCAACCTGTAAGAGGATCATAAGTTAATTTATTAGAATGTAAAGGAACATA
>JASDQU011247118.1:25634-41015 GCA_032191745.1 Picea mariana
AGAAAGTTCCTTCATTCTTTGGCATTGAGATCCACTATAGATCTATGAACTGAACCTTTGTCTGAGCATACTAAACTGGTTCTACACCTATTGTGGTTACTGTGCTATCTTCAAGGTAAGGTTGCTGTACCAGGTATGTATCTTACTCATCTCTTTTAGATCTGATTTGATTTTTTATTACAGAACTGTCTAACCTAGTTGGCATTGAGTAGATCTGAAGAAATGCTTTGAATGCATAAGTTATTCAATGCTGAAATGATTAGACTAAATAGTTAGATCTGAAATCTGTGTTTTAGTCTTATAGATCTATTGTTATGTTCAGATCTGTTCACTGCTACATTAGATCAGAGTACTACCTTTAGATCTGAGTTTCTATTCATATGTGATCAGAGTTTTTTCTCTTAAGTTTGCTGCTGTCCTTCATAGATCTACATACTATGTGTTCTATCTCTGATTGAGTTACAGATCTAGTTGTTTTTGATCATTGAAATTTAAAAGAGATTACTGTTTTGCAAATTTACCCTAAATCTAACAATCTCAAACCCAAATAAGCCAGTGGACCCTCTTATAGAGTTCCAACTCTTGGGAAAGCTCTAATCGGTCAGCTGCACTTGGCACCATCCTCTGGACACACTCAAAGAAGCCAGACATAATCTCTGATCAAACCTGAAGCCATAGCTGTAAGAGAATGCAGGGTTGAGGTATAAACATGCAACATGAATGGGGCGATGGAGTGTGTTGTTCTATTGGTCATCAATCATCATCCATATCATTTCTTTTCTCTCATGCCCTTGATCCCCCTTGTCCACATAATAAGCACGAATGGACTCTTTGGCCCTATCCATGGCCTCATATAGGTAGCCCATTGCGGGCTTGTCCCCGTCAACTAAGCGAAGAACCTTTACCAAAGGTTCACTGATGGTGCACACCTCATTCACCGCTTCCCAAAAGCTCTCCTGGTATGCAACTAGCCTCATAATGGCTTGCCCGTCTTGTTTACTGCTAAATGATAAAGCACGCCACTCAGGTGAAAGGAACATTGCCTGCAATTCCCACCTAGAATTCAAAAGAGACTGAAGAGAAATAAAACTAGTGGAAAAGCGTGTGATGGCAGGACGCACCAACTCTTTGTCCCCTGTGAATTGTCTCATCAAGCTAAGTACATAAGCATGATTGTATATGAATTTTGTGATGCTCCTCGCTGAATCAATGGCATCCTTGATCCAATCAATCTTTCCCATATCCTCTAACATCAAGTCAAGGCAATGAGCGACACAAGGAGTCCAAAACAGTGTAGGATACCTGGACATAAGCATCCTACCAACAACCGCATAATTTGCAACACTGTCTGTTATGATTTGGACAACATGCTGTGGACCTACCTCTTGGATGAACCCATCCAACAAGTCACAAAGTAATGCCACATCCTTGACATGTGTAGATGCATCCACATATTTCAAAAACATTGTCCCCCTGGGATAATGAACCAAGAAATTGAGAAGGGTCCTATCCTTCCCATTAGTCCAACCATCTGACATCACCGTGCATCCTGTGAACTGCCATGAATCTCGAAGCTCCTGCAACCTCTGAGTGCAATCGGCCTTTTCATTTTGAAGGATGGGCCCTCTCAACTCCTCATAAGTGGGGGGCTTATACCCCGGGCCAACAATACTAGCAGCCTCAAACATGGACACATAGAATGGGTTCCTGGCAAAATTGAATGGAATATCACTCCATAGAAGGCATCTACCCACAAGTTTGTCCTCTTTTTTTTCAACATGGACTTGATAGACGGTTGTGCACTGAGTGTGGTTCTTGGCATAAACCATGATGATGTTGCTATAGGCATTACAGACTGTGAGGAGAGGATCTCACTAGACTCCACTCCCATTGCCCCAAGAGTGTGTGTGCTTGTCCTTGACTTGGATCTTGAAGCCATTTCTTTTTTCTTGGCTTCTACGTACTTTTTGTTTTCTGCATAGTCTTCAAGTGTTTTTGTGGCCTTCACAACAAGTTCTGTGCTTGAAATGGGACAAATCTCCACCTCATTCCCTGGAATTTTCGCAAGGTGGTATTTTAGCCTGTATACCCCACCGCTCATTTTTTTCCCACATAGCTTGCATGAGAGATGTTGTCTATTCCCTGGAGGATCAGGCTCACCATACTCCCAGAATGGATCCAATGCCTTTGACATCTTTAATATGGAAAAATATGAACCTAGGCAAAAAAAAAATCGTTTTTTAGCATGTGTTATTGATGAAAAAATGAAAATTAAAAAATCAGAGATAAATCAATTATGTATCTAGCATTCAAACTTGGTTTTGAACCCGAAATAGACACAAAATTTTTTAAACTAATTTACATCGACCTAGGGCAAGAAAATCTCAAAAACGTTTTTGCGCATACATGGCAAGAAAGAAAATCACATAATAGTGGAAAAAAATGGTTTTTGATCCATCAAAAATCTATTTTGAAGATGTAAAACTCATTTCCACTGAAAACCCATGAAAATTTGTGGTGGAAAAATGAGAAATAATGGGCAAATTTTTTTACTTACCTTCAAATGCAAAAACTGTGAAATGGACTAAAAATTCCAATGCCAAATCCACAAATCTGACCCTTGAATCCACAAAATCCCAATGGAAAACTCTTCCTTGGCTGGTTGAATGGCTTGGCTCTCCTCCTTGGCTAAATGCAAAAATAAAACCAAAAAAGCCCCTCACGGAGTCTTAAACCCGCAGACTTTTTTCATACGCGAGTTTTTCCCATTGACTCGCGATTTTTTTGATTTTTTGAGCAAAAAATCTCTATTTTTTCTGCGATTTTTTGAGGAAAAATCGTTTTTGAGTTGGAATCGCGATTTATTAATGATTTTTGTAACAGAGATCTAAAGAGACTTCTTTATCCTCCATATTTTCTTGTTCCTCTAAATCTGAATATGAATCTGATTTCCACGTTCAATACTAGGCTCTGCATCCAAAGTTAAGTTCAATTTGTTTTCCTCAGTGGTGCTTGTAGGGAGCGATACTTTTGTTGGGCTTATTGTAGCTTGAATATGATGTAGAGAATAATTGATAAGCATCTGAAATGGGTGCAGGTGCTCCATCTCCTTCAAATTACTCCATCTCTTTAGGTTTTTGTGTATGGATTCCTTTCATATCCTGGTCAGATTCACTATCTCTCCTCTCTTCCATGTAGTCAAGAATTGGAGATGTGGGTGTACAAGGTCAAAGGGTGTTTCTTGTACAGGATGAATCTAGTTATCCCCCTGGCCAACGCTTGCCAATCCAGTCTCAAATACTTGATGGGAAGCCCTTTCGTGAGGAAACTATTGTTTGTATATTCTTATCAAATAAGTCTTTACACAACTTATTGAATTCTTCCTCTCTGATTCTTGGTTCCCAATCCCACAGTTTCTCCTCATTGATACCTTGGTAGTTGCAACTAAAATCTTTACTCACAATTATCTCCTTGTCTTGGTGTATAAGACCTCTGGACCTCTTTCAATTCACTTCAATTTTACCATGCAGGAATTGTTTGGTAAACTGGTAGAGTTATGTTGCATCATGCCTTCTAGCACGTTGCCACATGTTCCCCAAACCTACCCTATCTATTAAGTATGTTACTCCTAGTATGCTTGCTATCCTTTTTCTGGTATCTTCCTCAGGACATGATTACCCTAGGCTCAACTTGAAAATATAGTGTTGAAGGTCTTTGAGGGCATGTTTTGTGGTCTTCCAAATTTTCTATTGTTGTGGAGGAGGTATTCACAATAATGCAAAAAATAAATTATTTCAAGAAGATATGGGTATTTGGTGGAATTTGTTAATAGATGGTGAATCTTGCAAATTACTTAAAAAAATTAGTAGAAAACTTTAAAGTGTTGCAAACCACCTTTCTCACTTGTTCCAAAGGTCTTGAAACTCTGACTCGAAGACCTTCCCTTGAGTTTGGCACCCTAGATACTCATAGAAGCAATACCACATGAAACCATAGTGGGACTTGCAGATTATTTCAAAAAATTAATCAATTTAAAGATTTTAAACTTTTTGGAAACAACCTTTTCCAGAGTTTGTTAGATTTAATGTCATCAACCTTTGCTCTGGAGATCAACCCCCAATTTGGACACATATGTTTGGTTGTGATAAAGAGGGTTTTATTCTAGAATGATAAAGAGAGGTAAATCCAAAGTTACAAGCCAACTAAGCTACTTAGGTCAAGAGATAATGACCAAGTTAATGATTTATTTCAAAATTATAATTATTTAACATATCATTACATTACATGTAAGCTTTTATTGAGTTTGATAAAGAGAAAAAGATCTAAATTCATATGCAATTGTTTTTATGTATGCAATCAAGTAAAAATACCTAACTACATTTCCTAACTATTGTACTTAGGTCCACATTGAGCGCTCAAGCTAGTGCATTATTCCAAAATATTCTTTTATATTTAATTTCATTTTTTTTTAAATTTTCCGAGGTAACATCTCACGGGAAACCCCCGAGTACTTCCCCACTTCGTGGATGGTAAACGGGGTAAACTGCTGGCCCTGATGTCCATGGCAGGCCTAACCCCAAGGGGAACAAGCTTACATTTAATTTCATTACACGTCACCTTATTTAAATAAGCTGGACTTAATATCATCAACATCCATTTTGTTCGTGGTTCTAGAATAGGAAGTTTTTGTTCAGTGCGTGGGATAAACATGTGGACCATTAATTCATGAAGTCCGCCAACAATATCACTTTTGCTTGGTACTTCTCCGGGATTGATTTCAACACGAGTCGAAATAATAGGGCCTATGAGCCGTTGCCGCATGGCCTGATGTTGCCCTGACAAGTGGGTTGTCGAATCGTTGACACGTGGCTGCATAATCCATCGTGAATCCAAAAGAGTAATAAGATTCCAATGGATTAAGGCTATCTAGTGCTGAGACACTGACATAAAGAATTACAAAAGATAAAAAGAGCTTAAATTAATATTCTAATTAAAACTGATGTAAGTAAAACAACACTGACATATGTTGTGAGGACCCAAAGCTGGGAAACAAACCCCATGCTAAGTGCAGATGTGTTGTCACACAGTAATTATATTTTACCTCTTTACCACTTGCCTATTTCTGGACTTGGACTCTATCTCTTTATCAAAATTAGCATTACCATTCAATTCAGACTCTTTTTATATCCACCATGATCCCACGTTTTCTATTCGATCAATTCCTTGTCATCTGATTTCAGTTACTACTGTGCACTTCTCTCTCCAACCCTTCCCGACTGCTCAGCCAGATCAAGAAAGTCAGTTTCACCTGCAAGTAAACTGTCGAATCGTTGACACGTGGCTGCATAATCCATCGTGAATCCAAAAGAGTAATAAGATTCCAATGGATTAAGGCTATCTAGTGCTGAGACACTGACATAAAGAATTACAAAAGATAAAAAGAGCTTAAATTAATATTCTAATTAAAACTGATGTAAGTAAAACAACACTGACATATGTTGTGAGGACCCAAAGCTGGGAAACAAACCCCATGCTAAGTGCAGATGTGTTGTCACACAGTAATTATATTTTACCTCTTTACCACTTGCCTATTTCTGGACTTGGACTCTATCTCTTTATCAAAATTAGCATTACCATTCAATTCAGACTCTTTTTATATCCACCATGATCCCACGTTTTCTATTCGATCAATTCCTTGTCATCTGATTTCAGTTACTACTGTGCACTTCTCTCTCCAACCCTTCCCGACTGCTCAGCCAGATCAAGAAAGTCAGTTTCACYTGCAAGTAAACTCTTATACGCAACTGATGCTTGCAATTCATAATTACCCAAAACCATTTTAGCTTTCCTTTGTCATTGTCCTTATCTTGAAAAGAAGAACGCAACATTATTGATATTGGTAGTGTTATTCATTGCGTAAAATCTATCCTTCTTTTCCATTGATTATTCGTCTATTGTTAAATGATTCACTTAATTTCATACCTTGTTGGGCTCCTTGCCTGCCCGAAATTGCGTGCTTTGAATGCTTATCTCATTTCCCTACGCAACTAAAGCCAGTGGGAACATTAACGCTTGAATCCCTCTTATTGCATTGCAAAACAAATGGGTGAAGGTGAATATCCTTTTATTCAAAGACTTACTGGCTGGAATGGAATGAAGTCCCCTTAACTTACAGAATGATACTTCACCCATCCAGCGAAACGACTATATAAACAGGAAGAGAATAGGGCAGGAAAGCATGGAAAGTTCGACAGAATGTGGCTTGGTTCATACAAGATTGAAGATGGGAGAGAAAATGAATATAGTTCGATCCCCTAAATGAGAGATCGAATTACCATCTCGGCGTTAACCAAGGGGATTACTAATCCATAGGACCCCAATCACAAACCATCGATTCCATGGAACGAGATAGTGGTGTTTTCGATATGTTCTGAGATGGATTAGTTTGGATAGGCATGCTTCCTTCTTTTATGGAGATGGAGATGGAGGTGAAGCACTCGCTCGATAGGCTAGGGTGACCCGAAGCGGGGGGGGAGATCATGATAGAGTTCCTCTTGCCTCTGTAAACGTGCATGATAGAGGTGGCAGTGGACCGATTTGCGAGAACAAGTTTGAAGCAGGGTATTGCGTCACTTCTTAGCTAGATCCACCTAAAAGTTCAGTTCTGGTTTGCCGAAACAGAGAAAAGCAAGGAATTTTGGTGCTTGACTGCCTTTACTAGTGGAAAGGTTACGATGGAGGGACTGCTTTGACGAGTGAAAGATGGATGGACTGCTTTGACAAGTGAAAGATGGATAGACTGCATGGTATGGTTGAGGGCGGGTTTATTCCATCCTATGATAGTGGAGGCTGAAAGTTTACGGTTGAAGGTGCTCTACTCGAACCCTGTGTGTGCCAAGATGAACTTTGTCTCGTAGCAGGAATCGTCAAACCGACAACTGTTGCAGGACATGGTGGTGTGCTGGGAGTGCAAATAATAAGGCCGACGACCCGTTGCCATGTGGTCTCATATACGACAACGAAGTGGCCCCATAGAATGCCCTCCACATTGTCGATTGACTATAGGTTAGCACGCCACGTGTCATAATTCATTTCAAGTGGGGGCTGGCCACGTGTCACAATAAGGATCGGGTCATCTAGGTGGGCCACAGAGGGGCCGCCAAGTGGCTCCATATTCTCGGTCTGCCAAGTGGCTCCACCCAGAAGCCCGCCAAGTAGCTCCAAACTCTCGATTCGCCAAGTGGCTCCACCTAGAAGCTTGCCAAGTATCTCCAAACTCTTGGTCCGCCAAGTGGCTCCACCCAGAAGCCCGCCAAGTAGCTCCAAACTCTCGGTCTGCCAAGTGGCTCCACCCAAAAGCCCGCCAAATCTCGGTCTGCCAAGTGGCTCCACCCAGAAGCCCGCCAAGTAGCTCCAGCCACCCAGAAGCCTGCCAAGTAGCTCCATACTCTTGGTCCACCAAGTGGCTCCACTGAGAAGCTCGCCAAGTAGCTCCAACCACCCAGAAGCCTGCCAAGTAGCTCCATACTCTCGGTCTGCCAAGTGGCTCCACCCAGAAGCTTGCCAAGTAACTCCACCCAGAAGCCCGCCAAGTAGCTCCAGCCACCCAGAAGCCCGCCAAGTAGCTCCAGCCACCCAGAAGCCTGCCAAGTAGCTCCATACTCTTGGTCTGCCAAGTAGTTCCACCCAAAAGCCTGCAAATTAGCTCCAGTAGGGCCTGCTAGTGGCTCTGCTGACCTGTTACGTGGTTCCACTGTATGCCAAGTGGCGCCACTGAGAACCCGCAAGTGGATCCATTGAGAATCTGCCAAGTGGCTACACTGGGAATCTGCCAAGTGGCTCCACTGAGAGTTTGCCAAGTTACCATATTGAAAAATCTGCCATGTGGCTCCATTAAGAGTCTGCCAAGTTACAATACTGAAAAATATGCCAAGTGGCTACACTAAGAGTCCACCAAGTGTCCCTACTCTGTCGGCCAAGTAGCTCCATTGACCGTTTGCCAAGTGTCTCAATCGAGAATCTTCCAAGTGGCTCCAATGGGAGCCCACCAAGTAGCTCCATGACAGCCCACCAAGTGGACCCTCTGGAAACCCACCAAGTGGCCCACCGAGAGCTTGCAAAGTGTCCCACTGTCGACTCGCCAACTGTCCATGTCGGCCCGCCAAGTGTCTCCATGCAGGCCTGCAAAGTGGCATGCCGACCAAGTGGCATGCCCACGAACTGTCACACTATCGACTTGCCAAGTGGCATGCCTGCCAACTGTCACCTTGTCGGCCTGCCAAGTGGCATGCCCGCCAACAGTCACCTTGTTGGCTTGCCAAATGGCATGCTCGCCAACTGTCACCCAATCGGCTTGCCAAGTGGCATGCTCGCCAATTGTCGGCCTGCCAAGTGGCATGCTCGCCAACTGTCCAACTGTCCCTCTGTCGACCCGCCAAGTGGCATGCCTGCCAATAGTCCAACTGTCCCCTTCCAACCCGCTAAGTGGCATGCCTGCCAGCAGTCCAACTGTCCCCTTTCGGCTCGCAATCCAATTGCCCCCTTTCAACCTCCCCTTTTTTGAATGTTACTTCCCTTGAAGTGCATTCTTTTATCTCTAGCTGTTCAAGATTCTCGATATACATAATTGTCAACTTTTTCAACTGAGTCAACTTTCTAATGGAATCGGGGAAACATTGCAAGGGGCAACTGTGGAGCTCCAATTCCTCCAAGCTCCTTAGATCATCGAACGAAGGCAGTAGCATTTCTGACAACAATATACTGGAGATCGATTAAATCCCCAAAGGAATCTGGGAGCATTTGCAATTCTGCGCAATTCAATACAAGATCCTGCAGCTTGATTAAATTCCCAAAAGAGTTTGGCAACAACCTCAAATATGAAAAGGACACCAGTTCCAAATGTTTTAAGGACGACAACTGACATAACTCATCTGGCAAAGTTTCCAACGGAAGTTGAGTATGAAAATGGTAACCTCGGAGGACAATCTTCTCGAGGTGCTTCAGCTTCCCTATGGACTCTGGAATCTTACGCATCCTAGGAAGGTATTCTTCTTGTCACGGTCATCATCACTGCTTTTGCGCTTCTGCATACTTGGTCATTGTCTTGTTGTCAATCACAAATCTATATACCATAAGAAGTTTTGCACTTTCACCAGCCTTTCGTACTGGAGTAACATACCAGCCTGCATTGGAGTACCAACCTGTGCTGGGGTAGCGTACCAAGCTGCGTTGGGGTAGCATACCAGCTTGTGTTGGGATAGCGTACCAGACTGCGTTGGGGTAGCGTACCAGCCTACACCTGGGTAGTGTACCAGCTTGTGTTGGGGTAGCGTACCAACTTGCACTGGGGTAGCGTACCAGCCTGCATTGGGGTTACCAACCTGCGTTGGGGTAGCGTACCAGCCTGCGTTGGGGTTACCAACCCGCGCTAGGGTAGCGTACCAGCCTGCGTTGGGGTTAACAACCTGCGCTGGGGTAGCGTACCAGCTTGCATTGGGGTTACCAACATGTGTTGGGGTAGCGTACCAGCCTACGTTGGGGTTAACAACCTGCATTGGGGTAGCGTACCGACCTACGTTGGGGTTAACAACCTGCACTGGGGTAGCATCCTATACTGGGGATCTCATCACTTCCCTCTACTAGGGAAAACATCACTTCCCTCTACTGGGGATCTCATCACTTCCCGCTACTGGGGAACACATCACTCCCTCTCATGAGGGAAAGTCCTTCTGGACCGCACCAAGATTGTCTTTGAAGTATTCGAACTTCACCCTCAACAGAGGCTAGTCAACACGTCTGCTACCTGCTCGTCGATAGGAACATACTGGAGCTTCACTGCTCCCTTTTGTACCATGTCCCAGACATAATGGTGCTTGATCTTGATATGCTTGGACCTGTCATAACACACTGGGTTTTATGACAACTTTATGCAACTCTGGTTGTCACAAAAGATACATGTCTCCATCAACTTGAGATCAAACAATCTGTAATCAACTTCTAAAGCCACACTGGTTCACCACAAGCTGAAGATGCTGCTACATACTCTGCCTCTGTAGAACTGAGTGTCACACAACTCTAGTTCCTACTGAGCCACGAGATCACAACTGATCCCACACTGAAGCAACATCCGGATGTACTTTTCTGGTCTATGACACTGCTTGTCCAATCTGAATTTGTGTAGCCCTGTAGTCTTCTCTTGCGATCTGAGATATATTTGAGTCCATAATCAATTGTACCTTTAAGCTACCTTATCACATGTTTTGCCGCAGTCAGGTGAACATGTCTAGGCTCAATGTGTTCACCGCAAAACATATATCTGTCCTTGTGTTCGTCAAATATATCAATGAACCAAATCTTCATATCAAATTGTACCAAACTGGCACACTTGCTCAACTGCAACTCAATCTGCTCAATCATGTGCTGGCTCTATGTGCTTTTCGCAAAGCACTATCTGTCTCACTGTCTGAGAGTATGTCCTCTACTCTCTTAGCAACTGTTCTTTCTGGAATTGAGACTCTTCACCTGTAGCTGCTTTTTCTGAAACTAAGAATGACTGCTCCATTCTCACTGTAGCTGTTGAACTCTAAGAGTAGCTCCTCTACTCCATAACGATAATAGATTCATTTGCTTCCTCTGAATCTCGTACTACATTGGCTTCTTTCAATGGATCATAGTTATTCTATATATACTTCTTTTGATTACTGGAGCAAGTGTCTCGTCATAGTCTTCTCCCATTTGCTGGGAGAATCTTTTGGTCACAAATCAGGTTTTGTACATCTCTATAAATGGTCCTGGGGAGACTGCTGCTCCTTATTGGATCATGAGGGCTGACTCCCTCCGAACTCTAGCTCCTTCTGCGCTGGTACTTGGTGTGGCCGCCTGCCTCACCACTGGTGGAGCCATCTTCTCCTCATGATATGGCTTGTCAATGCTATATGGCTTTGCATCCTGCAAAGTGTCACGAGACCATGATGGTATCTTCCTGGTTACTGCAATGATTGTGGGTAGGCCCTTCTGGCTCTACTAACTCTTCCTGATGATATAAAGAGTGATCAACTGCACTAGAGGGATTTTGTTCGGTCATCTTTGGAGCCTTCTGCTCTTTACAATCAATCGTCATATGAGATACTCTGTATCTTGCAAAAGTGCCCTTCTTCGTCTTCTTCTTCTTTGGTACATGGATGTATATGGTTGTGTATACAACTTCTTATCTGGATAGTCTGCTCCACGTCTCAAACTAGAGATCATCTAATATGTTGTCTCCTGCAACTGTCACTATAGCTTCCCTTAGGGTTATCACCCGTGACCTGCCCGGAACAAGAACAAGAAGGGAGAAACAATAGACAAGAATAATACTCTTTATAATAATAATAAAAACAATAGCGAGAACAATCATCACAATTGCTCCTTCAGAGCTATCACTTGTGACCTACCTGGGACAAGAGCTAAAAATAAGAAATACAATAGTAAGAAATGAGAGAAACACTCTTCTAGTGTTGTGATCAATCATTCCTCCATGGTATCCTAGAAACAAAACAAGATGTTTCTCCTAGAGGAGATGTTAGTTATATCTAGTAAATAATTACAATAAGCATTTATCTGAATAATGCTCACATGCTACCAAATATTCAATAATCAAACTTTTCAAAGATTGCTATCACAACTATAGTGTTTACTTGTAATGTCGCAGCTATCAAACTTGATATGTGCAAATTTGAATGTTATCAATTTAATCAATTAACCTTGGAACCTAGAGTCTTGTCTTCAAGAATGAGTGTTGTTGCTTTTCTTCCGAGTCTCCTTCACTCAAGGTTACAAGTATTCTCTTCAACCTGTCCTCTGTACTAAGATAATATGCTTTCTTGACAGAAATCTGAGTTAGAGAATAAACTCTATAATCTCAACCTTAATCAATCTAATACTTTGACTAAAGTAGTTTCTAACTTTAACTTTGACCAGAGATTAGGATGACAATCATAATTTCAATAGATCAAAATGCAACCTAAATGTTCATAAAATCACAATAATGCCATAACAACTAGAGGCATCTCAAAACAATCAGCCCTGGAGTGCATTGTTCCTCTGGATGTGCTGGATCTGAGATCCTTTTGGATCTACGATTGTTGTTTGGACAAAAGATCATTTCTCCTGCAAATACCCTTTAAAATAATGATACAGTTTAAACATATGTAAGTACATACCTCTGACAGTATCTACAGGTAGTGGCACCATCCGACAACAACAACAAGCAATAACAAACCCTTTAAAACTTCAAAGGTGCTCCAACTTGTAATCTAAAGGTAGTTGGAGATTTGCTAGGGTAAGGCGCACTAGGACAATAAAAAATTAGTCCTAACACTTCACAAAAACTTTCACTGCAACTGGTACTGCCACTGGTGGTGGCACTGCAACTGGCACAACAGCTGCAATTGGTACTGCAACTGCAACTGGTATTGTAACTTCAACTACAATTGCAACTGGTACTGCAACTTCAACTGCAATTGCAACTGGTACTACAAACCTAGGGTTTTATGAGGAAACCCTAATTTCTTAAGCTTCAAATTTCGGAATTATGATTCAGGGAGTAGATGTGCTCTCCTAGGGCGAGCTTCTAGATGGTATTACATTGTCCAACGTCCTCCAACAAGGTGGATGATGTCACCTTTTAGGGTTTATGCAAAAACCCTAATTTCTAAAACTTGTCCAAAACTGAAAATTGTTCCAGGGAAAAGGTGCGCTAGGGTTATAAGAGTCTTCCTATGCTCTCAGCGTCTTCAATGAGTTCTTCTGTGCTATGAAAATGCCTTCTTTCAGGCCTGCTATGATACCATGTTGATTTTTAAGTCTTAAGCAATTAATTATATTAGTGTTCTGTTACTTATAAACCATTAGCACAATGACTGCATATAAAGGATCACTGAAAGAATAACATTCACAACATACACAAAATTTATCTTGGGAAAACCCCCCTTAGGGGAAAACCCAACAAACTTTCTCAATATAGATTCACCAACCAAGAACAATGTCTCTCTCCAAGAGAGAACTAACAAAGCAGAATATCCTCYTCTAACCCTTGACTAGGGAAGAGTAGCGCACCACTTAACCAAGAGATACCCAAGAGATAAACCAAGAACTTCCACAACGTCACCTCCTAGCTATAGTAGCATCTCACTCTGAGACTTGCGCACTTCCTCTTCTCAGCGGCAGAGTGAGTATGTGTGTACAAATGAGGTGCTAGCCTCCTTTATAAATAGTAGTCTAGCTAGCCTAAAATTAGGTCTGGGCCGACCTGTCACTTTACCCTTCTATTTTTCATTTTACTTGTCAGGGCACAATAGCGCCAAATTTTACAAAGGCACAATAGGGCCGTCTTAACAAATATAATATAATAATATTATTAAGGGTTTGTCTTGGTCAAATATAATAAGGATATCTTTCGAAGCTACTCAATCTTCAACAACATAAAGCTGGGGGGCAATGCCATAGTGTCACTTGAGGCGAGAGGTACACAAAGTGCCATAGAGGTAAAGCAAAGGGTGCAATGCACTTGTGTAGATCCCTCAACAAGTGGAACATTTATATATGTGTACATTGTTTTTGTAGGTCTTTGATTTTTTAGGAGAAACGTTTCATTGTTCTCAAGACCTCTTTGGGCGAGCATTTGGAAGGTTATAGTTTTGGATTTTATCTTTTTCCAGCTACATTCCCTTTGTGCTTTCAACCCTTTCTTCCCATGAAAATAAGTACAATCCCTTATTGGGTCAGTACACTCGGAAATCCCAAAAGATAAGGAGATGAAAAAGGGTGAAGTGTGAAAAATGATAAGTATGATCGAGAATGGCACGATGACTCGTCAAGGAGACCTCCCAGTAGCAAACCCATCCATAAGGGTGATCACTTACCAGGGCAAAATGTCAACCACCAAGGTGAAACATGGCAAAGAACATAATTTCCAAGCACAAGTTCTATAATCAAAAGCAGCTTTAAATGCAACATATTGAAATGCCTCAAGTATTTAAGTGACACTTACCACAATACCTGACTTGTACCTAATGGAGCAAGACCCATCATCTTCTGCAAGCACACTGATGTGGTCAATGCCATCGTGATCAACTGAGGATGTACAATGGTGAAGTGGGTCTCTGTCTGTGCAAGTGGACGTTGTCAGTCATATGTCTCTCGGTACTCCATCTCTGCAACCTAAGGGCCTCGAGACATCATCTCCTCAATTATCCCTAGAAATTGGGGATAACAGGTCCTGCAACCTCATTATGACGAATCTTCACCTTTGCCTCCCATAGACCTTGAGTTCGAAGAAAATTTACCTTAGTGATCGCTTAGGCAAACCACAAACTCACCTTCACCTCTCATAGGGCTCTGTCCTCACCTTTGCCTCCTACAGACCTCCATCTCACCTCCCACAAATCTATGTCCTCTCGTTCGCCTCTTGCAGACCTTTGTCTCACCTCCATTCAATCAACATCCATCCTCGAGACCTTCGTCTCCCCTGTAGATGTTCATCTAGATCACATCCACCTTGATCCTGTCGACCTTGAGTTGTTGCTCCTGCAGAATCTTTTTGAACCAAGATCACGCTTGCCTTGATTTGTTGCTCCTATGGTAACCCTAGACTCACGTCCGTCTTGATTTGCTACTCATGCAGAAATCCTAAAAACTCACCGTGTTGCTCATATGTGTGTGTGCATGTGTATACAAATATAATGTGCTATATGCATCTAAGGAATGTGATTTCCATTTCCTTTTATGAATAGAAATTACATTTCTTTCTTTGGACAAAATAAATAAAGAAAAAAACTAAACAAAAAGGATTTTAACTAAACAATAACCTTTCGAGAAATAAAAAACTTCATATTATATTAAAATAAGTTATTACATCAAATTATTAAGGTCTACAATTAACTAAAATTAACTAACCATTATTATTTAGTAAAAAGACTTATTATTGTCTTCCTACCTAATTATTATTTAGTAAAAAGACTTCTCATTATCTTTCTCATTCTCTTCCTACATGTTAGTCTTTGATTACCATATTTTTTTTTTATCTTTATTCATCTATGCATTCATGTAAATTAATTAAACAAACAAACCAGCAAACTCTAAAGTAATCAAAATGACTTTTTTATTCAATCCTTTTTTCTTTTTTCTTTTAAACTTCAAACTTCTTATCTTGACCTTTTGTTTCCCAACTTTATTCTTTGTAATGCCCTGCTATTAGTTCGAGAGTTGTTTCTTGATTTGGTGGAGCCTCTTTGGCTTCTCAGGCTTCAACTCTTCTTTTTATTGTGGCTATAGGACGAGTTATTTCATGTTTTTTTTAGTTGTTTGACATCGAAAAGGCCGAGTGTTTTTCCCTACTACTCA
>JASDQU011247119.1:21456-31820 GCA_032191745.1 Picea mariana
ATAAGTTGAGAGAATAGTGGATCTGTAATAATGAGATGGTTATCTTATCTTCAAGGCTCTCATGTATAAAAGAGAGTTCTCTCTCTTCATGAGGATTTAATTAGATTATTCAAGTAGAAGAGGAATTAGATTATTCAATTAAGATGTAATTAGAATTAGAGTAGTCATTAATGGTAGTCATTAGGATTCGAAAGAGAAAGGGATTCTTAGCTTTGATTCATGGTTTTGGTTTTCATGCTTTCATTATTCTTTTATGAAGATTGATTTGACTATTGAATGTAAGATTTCTTCATTGATGAATGCTCTCATGTGTTGTTGTTCCATTTAACTCTTCACTTGTCGTATCTTCTTTTCCTTCATGTAGTTCTCCATTTCTAGATTAATTTCCTTTATGCAATTTCCCATTCTTAGAGTAATTTCATTTACGCAACTAGATTAATGATTCAATTCCAGTCATGTGTTAGATTAATGATTCTATTTCAGTCATAGCTTAAACATTAGATTAGATTAGTCTCACTTCAATCTTGCATATACTTTGCGTGTGCTTCGTCGGTTTATGACCCTTGGGTTGACAAATTAGATAAGTTGGGAAAATACTACAATGCAATTAATTCAACATTAGTTCGGCCCAATATAACAACTGTTGTTCCCTTTACAATTTTTGTTCCTTTGAATAGAACAACTATCGTTCCCTTTACGATTGTTGTTCCTTTACAGGTGTTGCATCCCTGGAGGTTGGGTCTTGAAAACGAAAGGTAAGAACCTACGTAGGCAACAAGTAAAACGCTTGTGCCAGTGCCTACCTTTGGTTGATGCATAGAGGTTTTTTTAAGGACATCTTTAGAGCCCAACAGATCCCATCTTATATAGTTGTCTAGCTATAAGTGAAAAATCTGCAGTGCGTACTACCAACTGTTTCTTCTAAATAATTGTATAGTCACTAAGTGCCATTCTTGTTGACAAGAACTTTACTATCTCTGCGAAGCGATCATCAACCTTCCTAATGGCCAACAACTATGCATCTGGGAGTGTATCCTCCAAACTAGTAGGTTCTTCTCCATGTTCCAACCTCAAAAAGTGGTAAAGAACTTTATTCATCCTTCCTGGATTAACCACGATCTTGAAATCATATTCCTGATATACCAGAAGCCATATGCATATTCTTCCCCCCAACATTATCTTTTTGATTAGGTATTTAAGCGCAGAATGATCAGTGAACATCTTAAAATTACCTCCCAACAAGTAGTGGTAGAACTTTTGCAGCGCATACACCATGGCTAATCCTTCTCGCTCAATGGTGGTGTAATTAATCTCATCTTTTGATAGCTTCCTGCTAGCAAAGGCTAATGGGTGGTCAATGTCTCCAACTCTCGGTTGTTCTAACACTGCTCCCAATGTGATAGAATATATATCGACATGCATATGAAATTCCTTACTGCAATCTGGGAAAACCAGAATGGGCACAATAACCATTTTCTATTTCAGTGTGTCGAAGCTCTGCTGGCATTATTCTGCCTAATAAAACTGATAGTCTTTATTTAAAATCTTCTCCATGGGTGTTGTGATATGTGCATAGCCCTTAATGAAATTTCTATAGTATCCAGTATGTCTCAAGGTAGTGCGCAGTTGTTTGACTAAAGTAGGAGGGGGTAACTATAATGGCAATCTTGGATGGATCTACCAGCAATCCCTGTTTACACACAATATGGCCCAACAACACTCCGAAGGGTGAAAATAATATGCACTTCTTTATGTTCAAGAAAATATGAAACTACCTGCACTTATCCAACATTAGTCTTAAAAATTCAATATGATTTTGAAAAATGCTAAAAACAGTCCAGTCATCAAAATATGCTTCTAGGAATTTATGTAAAAGCTCCTTAAACGCTTTGACCACCACCTTGGAAAAGATGGTTGGTGCATTATTCAATCCAAATGGCATCACTATATATTGGTAGGATCCCCATTCTGTTGAAAATGTGGTCTTATGGCAATCTTCCTTGGAAATCTGGATCTGATGGTATCCTGAAAATCCATCTGTAAAATAATATACCTCTTGTCCTCCTACATTGTCTAACATTTCATTCGTGAATGGTGTAGGGAATGGATCATGCAAGCATTCATCATTCAACTTCCTAAGATCTACACAGATCCTTATTTCTCCTGTCTTCTTATCTTGTACCACCATAGGGCTAATCCACTCTGACTCTTCAACAGGTTCCATGATTCTTGCTTCCAGCATTCTGTCAAGTTCAATATTCACTTTCTCCTTATATTTAGGCTTCAATCTGTAGGGTCTATGCTTGACTGACCTTGCATCTGGTTTCAAAGGGATCCTCATCTCTCCCATGGGCCTTTTAATGCCCTTCATATCAATGAACTTGGTTGGAAACAAGTCCTGATACTCATGTAGTAACTCTGTGATCTTGTCAATGGTGGCAACATCCCAATAATCTACAACATTTGCAAGTTTTGGTGTTTGTTCTGTTCCAATGTTGATTTTTTTTATTGTAATTGGTTGTCCAACAAAAGGTAGTTCAAATCCTGGTCCTTCTACATCTCTTTGGCCTTCTGTTTCTACGATGTTCACATTCCTAGGATCATCGTCTTTAGCAACATTGATATTGTAACAACCTTGCAACTTATTAAGAGGCGCATTCCATTCATCCTCTTATTTCTCCAAAGGGAGGCTAGGTGCCTCGTCGAACACTTTCCATCTTACAACTTGTAATTCTTGATCTACTATAGGATATTGACTTTCAAACAAAAAGGTAGTTACAAAGTTTTGGGTCATACCTTCCCAATCTGCAGTGCTGACGCGCAGTTCTACTTGAAGATACCAGTTGATGGGAGTTGTGTCCAGTGTGTTAATGAATTTGTGTACCCATTGTTCTTGAGGAATGTTGCTCCAGGATTCCTCGCAACTTCTCACATCATCCTTCGGATAGATTCAACTTGTGTACCTAACTTCACAGCCTTCTACCTGATCTGAAAATCACGTTTTCATCAAAGTGTGACATTGTACCTAGTATGTAATATTGTTTTTGTGTGTTCCCCATCATCTCGCTAGAGTTGATTTTACGGCCTCATCCATTGCCAACAATAATTTTTGTGTTGGTACAATTTCTTAAAGTTCACTAAGAATTCTTCTAAGTGATTTAGACCATCAAAGGTTGGCAAGTTACTAACTGTTGTGCCAATCCAACGAACTTATCTAGTTAATCTAGCACATTTCCTTGTAGATACTTCGTACATTTTGTTCTTCCAGTTCTCTAGTGATTTTTCTGAATCTAATGAGCATGCTCTATCACTTCGCCAACTCAAATTCCCATATGATATAGGATTAATATAGTTCTGATGTCTGGTTGTTAATTTGTATATGTTTTCTAGTTCATATGCATGGTCTTCTTCTCTGATGGGTTCTATGTATCTATGACCTTCATCGGGATCCAAAGGTGAAATGAAACTAAGGCCATCTCCTTCAAACATCATTCTTCTTTTCTTTAAGTCAACCACAGTGGAATTATTGAAAGCCCAATCAATTCCTAACAGCGCAGGGTAAGGACAACTATCATCAACTATCTCAATCACCTCGAAGTCTGCAAACATCCTTACTTCATCGATGTCCACAAAGACACGCTCCATTCTTCCAAATGGGCTTATAGCTTACTGATTATCCATCCTAGGCCTGATAGGGGAATAGATCAACTTAGGTTTTCCCATCAGTGCCCAGGTCTACTTCGTCATGAGATTGACCTCCGACCCTAAGTCGAGGACCACATAGTCTATATCGTACTCTCCAATCTGAGCATTAAGGTGTAGTTATTTATTTTTCCTTCTCTTCTTGGATATTTGATGTACTGCTTTATTCAACAAAGGATCTACCCTTCCTATCTCATACTGTGTGACCAAATTTTGTAGTTATTGTATGGATTTTTCATCTTTAATCAACTCAATAAATGTATACAAGAAACTGACAAGTTTACTCGCTTATTTTCCATCTCTGGGTGAAGCGGACTAATCAAATCCCATAGGCCTTCCACATTCTCTCACTTCTGGTCGAACCTTTAATGAATAAGACTGATCTCTTTTGAATTCCTTTCTTGCTTCCTCAAATATCTGCTTCTCTTTCCTTGGATAAAACTCTTGTGTCTTCTCTGTAGCTTTCCTGACTCTTGATTCTTCTGTATTCTTTCCTTGGGTCACTCTATCTTCTCCTATAAAAACACCTCCTATAGTGATAACAATGAATCTGGGATTTACTCTGTGAGGTTCTGCTTTGATTAGTTGTATTTTCTGGTTTCCTCCTTGTTTCTCCTGAAGCTTAGCCAACAATGCTGGACATTCCTTGATAACATGCTCGAATGAGTTGCAGTAGTTGCAAGTGGTAAAAGGGTTTTGAAAATCCCTTGAAAAGTGTCCTGCCTATGCGCAGTTATAACATATGATCTGTCCTTGATCTCAACCCATACCTCCTCCTCTTCCTCTTCCTCGAAATCCACCACGAGGGTTGAAGTTTCCTCTCCCAGGGGAATTATACTGTGTAGTTCTTCCTTCTTGTTGTACTTCACCTTGAATTTTGTATATATCCCTTGACCTTTCATGCATGAGATCGTAAGCCCTAAAATCCATGTCATCGTGTCCTACCAACTTACAAAACATGAAATACAGATTTGTGGGTGTCTGGACATATTTTTGCAGATAGTAACATTCACCAGGGCGATGTCAATTTCTACATACTTCACACCAGCGTAGGGTAACTTTCTTCAAAGGGCTCGGAGCTCTAGAGGTCAAGTATTCATGAAATAGGGGACAATGCTCCTTGTAATGGCCTTCTGATTTGCATATGATACACCATATGTATTCTCTTTTATATTTTCCCCTATCTTTCTTCATATCTTCGACCTGCAGTGATAAGCTAGTTAGCTCACTCAATATTTGACTCATACTTGAGCTGGATTCTCCCATCGGGACTAATTCTAATTTCATGGAAATCTCTAGTGCTTTAGCCTGCGACGTAATATTTTGTTGCATCAGAGGTACTTTGATGTGTGGCAAGAGGGAAACAATGAGCTATTCCTTGTTATTCTCATCTGGGATCTGAAAACTCAAATGGCATGTCAAGGTTTTAAATCTTTGGTCAAACTCCCACATAGGTTCAGTTGTTCTCTTCTTGATTTCTTTTAGTTCCATAATGCACTATGACTCTGACTTAGGTTTATTGAATTTGACAATTAGCACAGTCTTAATGGCATTCAACAACTTAGGTGTATATCTTTGGATGAATTTCATGTACCAGTTCAGTGCGCTATCTCTTAGGGTAGTGTTGAACTGAGCTTTTTTGACAACTTCGTCAGTGATATTCTTAATACTCCACACAACTTCACATAGAAACCAGTGTTGATCGGGATCTTCAGATCCATCTCCTCTAAAGGTGGGTAAGCTCATCTCATCTGCCATAGATCTTCGTAGGTTTCATGACTGAGTATATGGTGGACTTCTAGCGGTAGTTCTCTGAGTGTTTTGATGACTTAGGTTACTCTGGTTACTTAACGTTGCTGAAGCAACAAGAGAAATAATAGTACTTAGTTCAATAGTCGGCGCAGTTCTTGAAGTTTATGGCTCTTCTCGGAGGGGTTCCTCTGTCCTAGCAAATTTTGAATGCTCTTCATCTGTTAGATCTGCCTCTTCTCCACTGTAGAACCCTTCATCATTGTAGTTCTTCTTAAACAGGTTCGCAAGATGAACTTCTCTGAACACTCTCCCACTGCACATATGTCCAACCTCTGTGTCGTTGTCACTGTCTGAATTTTTGAACATTAGATCTTCTGATCTAAACAATTACTGTATCTTCACAATTTTATTCTCATGCAATAGAATCTTAATCTTCAACTTCAGAGAATGTAAAAATTTTCCTCTAGGTCCCTTAAAGAAATATCTCTCTGCTTGGCTATATGATTCCACTCTATAAACAACAAACTCAGTGATATACCCTCCGATGGTACTGTCAAACCAATGATCTACTGCTCTTGACACAACGTTTTCAACTCTCTTGACCTTCTTGATCAATGTCAATGTCCAAACCATAGGTGGTCTGAGCTTGACTTCGAACTAGGTATCTTCTAATCTAGCTAGCCACTCATATAACTTCTGATGGATTCCTCCAAACAAAATATCATGTATATCAATAAATATATATCTTCCCAACCAATCCTCTATACCAAGACTAGGGTTCTTGTTTTGGGTTTTAGCAAAGTCCATTTCTTGATATTCTATCCACTTTTGAATTTCTGTCTTCGATGGAAACCACCTTGACATTCCTTCAAGAAGATTCCTGTCCCGACAACAGAACCATTTGTTGGCACAGGGGCAGACCCAGGGTTCAGCTCTAACAATGCACTAAAAAGCCCTAACTATTGTCCCTTTCAGCAAAACCTGCAAAGAAGATGCAGTCTCACCCGAAGTAGCTATAGGGGGTTGCAGGACATAGGTGTCTACAGCCAGAGGAAATACAGAGTGGATTCACAACAACAACACATAGTCACCTAGTTATTCTTTATCTTCCTTAAACCTACTATGCAAGCTATATTTCAGATCTAACAAAATAGCATGATAGCAACANCCCTCTCCCTAGGGATACGTCCACAGAATTGTTCTTTATGATATATTAAGCTGGAAGCATACATTTCTTATATGCGCTCTTAGCTAGAAGATCTTCTTTCCTTCTCTCTCTTTCTCTCCACTCCTTGCACACCCAACTGTAGGGTTGATCTTCACACCCAGCTGAAGATCTTACAATACAGACTACTCTCACAATACAATAGTTCTCTCTCAATAGCAATCTCTTCTCATCGCATAATTTGTTCTATCTCTCTTACTCTTGCCCATACCAATTCCTCTTGACCTTTATTTATACATTACAATATCTCATAGACAACCTTAGGCAGAAACCTAGGTGTTCAAAACCCTAAATTCTAAATCCCTAGGTCAACTTGACCCATGCTTTTAGGGCTTCACAAAACTACCTTTCCTTCCTTCAGGTGCTTAGCTCCAAATCATTTGTTGACACCTTCTTTCGCTTGATGATTTTTCCACGATCCCTCTTCCTTTCTGATCTATCATCCTCAATATCGTAGTCCAACAACTTGCTTTCTCTTACTTCACTCCGTCTCTTTTTCTTTTTTTCTCACTTCAACCCAATATCAATCACTGTGTCTTCCATGCAGTTCACATTTTTCCTTTTCTCCCTTAATCTTCACTTGCTTCCATAACCAAGGGCCAACAACAGAGCACTATGAAAGGAGTTCCAAGACTCATCTCTATAAGGGAGATTTCGGCCTTACAGCTAAAAATATGTTTTAGGAAAGGATGTCAATTGTATACAACTCATGTGGAGGAGTCAGTTGATACAAAGGGGCCAAGCCTTGAATATTTCTTAGTGCTACATGAATTTGAAGACATATTCCAGGAAATACCTAGATTTCCACCAAGAAGGGAGATATATTTCTCAATTGATTTAGTGCCAGGAGCTGCCCCGGTGTCAAAAACACCTTACAGAATGAGCACACCAGAATTAAAATAATTACAAATGCAGTTGGAAGAATTGTTGAAGAAAGGGTACATACGTCCAAGTGTTTCACCTTGGGGAGCACCAATACTTTTTTTCAAAAATAAGAATGGAACCTTGAGGCTATGTATTGACTTCCGATAGCTGAACAAGTAAACTATAAATAACAAGTATCCTTTACCCCGAATTGATGACCTCTTTGATCAGCTAAGAGGAGAAAAGATATTTTCAAAGATTGACCTGAGGGTAGGATACCATCATGTATGAATCGAGGAAGAAAAAATTCATAAGACAACATTTAGGACCAGGTATGGGCATTATGAATTTGTAGTGGTGTCGTTTGGACTGACCAATGCACCAACTGTATTCATGTGCTTAATGAATGGCATATTGAGAAATTATCTGGACAAGTTTGTCATAGTATTCCTGGATGAAATACTTATCTATTCTAAGTCTGAAGAGAAGAATGAACATCACTTGAGATTGGTGTTACAAGTACTGAGAGAACATCAGTTTTATGCCAATTTGAGCAAGTTTTCTTTTTATCAAAAGAAAATCCATTACTTGGGACACATTATTTCATAGCAGGGCATAACAGTAGATCAAGAGAAGATTGAATCCATTAAAGGATGGCCAACACCCAGAAATATGTCAGATGTCATATCTTTTATGGGATTAGCTGGATACTACAAAAGGTTCATAGTAGGGTTCTCTAAGATTTCTCATCCCATCACTTCTTTGCAAAAGAAGGGGACTAAATTTGAATGGACACTCAAGTGTGAAAAGAATTTTAATTTGTTGAAGGAATTACTTACTAGTGCACCTGTGTTAAATATTGTTGACCCAAATGAAATTTTTCTGGTATGTACAGACACTTGTAAGTAAGGACTTGGGGGACTCCTCATGAAAAATGGACATGTCATTGGATATGAGTCCATAAATCTTAAGGAGCATGAGAGGAACTATGCCACATAGGACTTGGAACTTGCTTCCATTGTTCATGCCTTGAGGATGTGGGGGCATTATCTCATGGGGAAGAAATTTGAATTAAGGATAGACCACATTGGCCTGAAGTATATTTTTGAACAGTCGAACTTGAATGCCAGGCAAACAAGATGGCTGGAATTTTTAAGTGAATATGACTTCTATATCAAGCATATAAAGGGAAAGGAGAATAAAGTTGTCGATGCACTTAGTAGAAGAGTGCATCTCATGCATGCTACTGTTGTTAGTATGCATCATTCAGACTTGAAGAGCATAATTTTAGATGTTTTTGTTATAGATCAGCATTACCTATAGGTAAAGGAAAACTTATAGTAAGGAAATGTACAGAAGAAAGTAAAGGAGTACGAGATAAAGGAAGATATATTACTCATGCTTAAAAATAGAATCTATGTTCCTATTTATGGAGAAATGAGGAATTTGGTTCTGAAGGAAATGCATGATGTTCCTTATGTTGGACATCCAGATTACCAAAAAACAATTACAGTAGCAAGAAGCCAGCTCTTTTGGCTAGGGACGAATAAGGATGTTGCTGATTACATCTCTCGATGTATGGAATGTCAGAAGGTCAAGGCTGAGAATAGGAACCCAGTGGATTTGCTGCAACCATTGTCAATCTCATAGAAGAAATGGGAAGTGATCACCATGGATTTCATCACAGGATTACCCAAAACAAATAAGCAACACGATTCAATCATGGTGGTAGTTGACAAATTAACAAAGGCTGCTCATTTTGTGCCTGTGAAAAAAACACATACATCAGCTAATATTGCAGATATTTTCATGAAGGAAATTTTTAGGTTGCATGGGATACCTAGGACAATCATCTCAGACAAAGATACGAAGTTTACCTCCAATTTATGGATGGGATGGTTTAAATAATTTGGCACAAATCTAAAATTTATCACAACATATCATCCCCAGACAGATGGGAAAAAAGATAGGGTCAATCGAATAATTGAAGACATGTTGAGAATGTATGTGATGGATAAGCCATCTAAGTGGGAAGATTACTTACACTTGGGTGAGTTTGAATATAAAAATGGGTATCAAGATTCATTGAGAATGATCCCATTTGAAGCCTTGTATGGTAGGAAATGCGATACTCTAGTGAGCTGGGACAACCCGACAGATAGGGTGGTACTTGGGCCGGAGTTTCTCAAGGACATGGAAGACCAGGTGGTCAAGATTAAGCATAATTTTAAGGCAGCTCAGGATAGATAGAAAGTTTATGTAGACAAGAATAGGCAGTTAGAGAATTTAAAGTAGGGGAGAATGTACTTTTGAAAGTGAAGCCCAAGAAAATCTCTTTGAAATTGGGTAGTTGTACAAAGCTGGCAGCCAAATTCTGTGGTCCATTTGAAATATTGGACAGAATAGGGCCAGTTGCATACATGCTTGCATTGCCTACTTCCATGAATGTTCATAATGTATTTCATGTATCTTTACTAAATATATATGTACATGATCCTAACCATGTTATTGATTGGCATCTGATTCAGGTAGAGATGGAGGGATACTTTCAGGTTCAACTAGTGTAGGTATTGGACAGAAAAGTCAAAATGATCAGGAATAGAGTTATAGAACTGGTAAAAATTCAGTGGACCTGCTACGGTCCTAAAGAAGATACCTGGGAGCATGAAGATGCCATGTGGCCAGAGTACCCACAAATTTTTGAATAAATTTGAGATTTTGATCTATGCTTTGTATATGCACTATGTATAATGCCAAAATAAGGGGGAGGGGATGTAACACCCCAGGTTTTGAACCCCCATTTTAAATAATGTATTGTTAC
>JASDQU011247120.1:18502-30773 GCA_032191745.1 Picea mariana
AAAAAATAAAATAATTAATAAAATTGTAAACATTTACATTTTACATGAATGATGTGCATCCTCAATAAGACTTTTTATCCATGTCACATCCAAAGCAATGAATTTAAGTGCTAAATTCAATGAATGAACAATGCAAGGTGTCCAAAATATTTGTGGATATTTATCTTCCACAACCATGGCAGCAGCGTTGCAAACATGTGCATTATCTGTAATATTTTGCACAATGGATACTTTGCTTCTTGAGCTTGTTGCCTTGCTAAAAAAACATGTTTTTCAGCCGCTGAACCTGTTGTTGCAGCCCCACTTCTAACAGATGGAAGACTAGTTGACCATGTTGAAAATGAAGGAGGGGGGACAACATTAGTGGGAAAATCCCTCCCTTTCTTTTGCCCTCTTCCAGCTGCCCTTGATGATTGAGCCATGACTGTTGTAGCAAAGTTCTTGGACTGCTGCTGTAGAAAACAACTTGAAGAATGGTGGACAAATCCACGTGTTTGCCACTTGGAATCCCTTCTCACACTGCACCAAAGCCCTTTGTTGCACTCTAACTCTCTTGCTGCTCCAACCTGTGGGTGAAATGAAGCAAAAAAGACATTTTTGAGGGTCCGCAGACTGCCTTTTTGAGGGACACGTGTTCTGAATTCGTGACACTGGTTGTTGAAGTGTCGGACACGTTTTTAGGACGTGTCTCGTTCCCAGGACACGTTGAACCAACGAATCTGACATGTGTCAGGGCGAATCGTGTCGGATTCGCTGGACACGCGACACACAGGGGTTTAGGACGTATCCGGTTACTTAATTATATAATGGTTAGTGAAATCCTAATTTGTTTGTTTAAAGTACATTTTTGAATATATAAATGAATTAAACCCTAAAAACCCTTAAGAACAATTAGATTATGCAGATATAATAATTAAAATTTGCAATTCCAATAATTTTTCATAGAATTTCTGACAAAATTGGTCAAAAATATGCCAAAAATAATTATAAAACATAAAACAGTTAGACTGCTTATTTTGAGAATAAATTCTGTGTGACAATGCAAAAGAGAGGGTCTAAACTCCTCTATTAGAGCTTTATCAATACATTCCATCCTCATGTAAAAAACGCCATTTATCCCTTTTCATGATTTTTTAAAAAAATCAAGGTTCTTTGAAATCATACATTTTCAAAAATAGATAGCCTGTACAGCACTGTCTAGGACCATAGACCATCAGAAAACGGAAATCACTGGGCCTTTGGAGGCACTCCAACAACGTCAAAATGTACAAAAATTACATCCCTCTGATGAAATGTGTTGATATCAATCTTTTGATTATGAAGAACAAATAGCAGGCAATCCTGTAATAATACCCATTGTGTTCTCCAAACAGGCGGGATGGATTTCTCCAAGGGCGTGAAGAGGACGCATTCCTCCTACGCATACGGTTTACTCTAGCCGTCGTGAACACAGATCACTGTTCTACTTAGAAATAATGGAGAAATTATTAGTTAGATAGTTAAACATAGATCACTGTTTTACTTAGGAATAATGGAGAAATTATTAGTTAGATAGTTATGATTGTGTGTTTATTTAGGACTTATCCTAGTTTGTTCAAAATTCTTAGACCTAGTGTATTCATTTATATTTATGTATTGAAATTCAATGAAGCAAGCTGTGTTGCTTTGGCTCTCTCTAGGTGTAGCCTGTCTCACCTAAAAGCAGCAAGATTCATTCATTTGTCTTTCCATTTTTCAATTGGTGTAGCCTGTCTCACCTGAGAGCAGCAGGATTCATTCATTTGTCTTTTCATTTTTCAAAGTGGTATCAGAGGATTTATTCATTTGTCTTTCCATTTTTCAAATTGGTATCAGAGCATGGAGCTTGGGTGATTTAATTTGGAGAAAGTTTGTGTTTGTTGAAAGAGAAGAGGTGCAATAAGTCTATTGGGTGTGAGTAGTTTGTTGTTGGTGGTGCGACCAGTTCACAAGTGCAATAGTGTGGTGTGGAGTTGTGCCTGTGTAAAGCGAGGAGAGGCGGACCATCGCAGGTTGAAACTGTCAGGAACTGCGTTGCAACACACCTGCCTAGTGGGAGAAGGTGCACTAATCAGCGCAGGTGCCCAGTGTTGGAAAGTGCGCTCGAAGTCATCAATTTATCAAAGTGTGGAATTTTGAATTGCAACGCAGCTACATAGTGTTATAGAGTGCGCTGGAGCGTTTTGTGTTGAAGAAAGGTCTGTGGATCGGATCCACTACTGCAGATTGAGATAGATCGAAGGTATTTGATCCTGCTTCAATTGCTATGTTCTGGAGCTATGACGATAGTTGAGCGTGCTGATTGCCTAGGCACGAGTGCTCAATCAAAGTGGTTTGGAGGAGCCGACTGAAAGATGAGCAATGATGGTGAATCCACTCTCATAAACCTATCTCAATGAAGCCAATAAAGTGGATGGCTTGAATTATGCTAATTGGAAATTTAAGATGCAAATCCTGATGGAAGGTTATGGTGTATGGATGATCCAAGATTCAAGATTGAGACAAACCGGAAAACAAAGCAAAAGTATTGTTAGTAAAAAATAGTATAATTCTTCATGTTATGGATTGTAAGACTTCTACCTGGAAAACACTTAAGGATTTGTACAAGACTAAAAATACAAATCAAATCATTTCCCTGAAAAGTAAAGTGTTGAGTATTAAAATGGAAGCAAATGAGCCTCTTAGTACTTTTGTTGCAAGAATTAAAGAGTTAAAAGACAAGTAGGGAGATATAGGAGAATCAATATATAATATTGATCTTGTTACAATTATTTTAAATGGAATGTCAGAAGACTATCCGATGTTTATAATAGGTATTGTAGTAAGGGAGAAGGCTCCCACTTTTGAAGAATTGACAAGTATATTGATGCAAGAAGAACAGAGGCGCATGAATTTGAAGCCTCAAAATCCAAACCTAGCACTATGGACAAAGAATAAATTCTCTAGAAGGAAACAGAGAGAAGGAAGTAAAGGTGGAAGTCCATTTCAGAGTGTTACAGGATAATCCCCCTGCGAACAAGTGGATTTCCTCTTGGATACTAGACCCCTATGACGAAGACAAAAAAGTCTTATTGTGGACACTGATTTTCCTTTTCATGAAGCTAAACTATTCAAAGAAGAAGGGTAAATACCTTTTACCGACGTTTGTCCTTGCTCGATCCAGGCTGATCTTGATCTCCAAGTTCTTTAGAAGGTCTTGCAATACAATGAGCAACAACAACGATACTCCCTACTCTACCATGATTAGCTTCATAATGGATCTATGAAAGAAACATGTTCATGAAACGTATACAAACTTTAAAGGAAACATGCCAAGCATAGAATTATATTAATGAAAACAAAGTGAGATGCTTACAGCCATGGATGTAGGTGCAACAGCTTCACCAAGCTCTCTTTGTCCAGACCCTTGCTCAAATAATCCACACACAGAATACTGATGCTTCAATGATATTTCCCTTATGACATCATAAGTTTGATGTTTCACAATGTCTCTCCTTTCACCATGAAGAGGCCTCCTTATATAGGCTTGGAGAGGCCTAACCACTTAAGAGATTCTTCGGATAAGTTGAGGATTATTTTCCTTTAGTTGTGGATCTTCCCTAAGATCGAGCCTTGACCTCAGTGTTCGAATCCAACTGATTTCCAAGATAAGGGAGATCTTCTCCTGATTTTCTCAATAGTCAAAGATTCTCTTAAACAGACCATCGCTCCCCCAAAAGGGCACACAAAGCGTTGCAATGCTTCCCCAAAGAGGGTTAGGGAGCGTTGGCGCTCCCTAACAGTAGGTAGGGGAGCACTACCCAAATTTTCCTAAAAGAACCCTAACGCTCCCCCAAAAGGGTGTCCAGAGTGCTACAACGCTCCCCCAAAGAGGGTTAGGGAGTGCTAGCACTCCCTGACAGTGGGTAGGGGAGCGCTACTCTTCAAACTTTATTTTTAAGTGGTTTTCTCAATGGAAAAAGCTTTGTACTCCTCATCAGATGATTTCTCCTTCTTAAACCAGTCTTTGAAGGTGTCTTAAGTGTTCTTATGATGTCGTTAGAGACACAACACAGGGAATATGACAGTATGATGTTTGCGACCAAAAATGTGACACTTGCGACACTAGTAATGACGACAATGGATCATCATTGAAGTGAGTAATTTTGATGTGTAACAGATTGCCCCCCAAAGTGCGAAGTTAGAACACAGAAACTGATGACTAAAGTACTTTGTAGACTTTTTCAAGCAAAGGTACGGACTCAGAGAACCTGATAGAAGCTGCACACAATGATCAGACAAATATTATAACATGTTTCAAACCCAAGGCAAGCATGCCTATGCTTGAGTGATAAAGACTTTCAAGGTATGGCTGCCATAAAATACACTACAGATCCATAATTATATTGACAAAAAGATATAGCCACTGAAGATACAATGTGAATCTACACTCCTATGACCTGAACTGATTGTAGATACGAAGAATACGCAGTGGATCTACGAAACGACAAGACATAGCCACGACCAATACAAAGTGGATCTATGTGAGTATATGTGTCAACGTTCAAAAGAAACTCCATCGCAACCTGGGCAAAGTACATATATGAGTGATGAATCAACCCAAGGTCTTCTTACCGATCCTGATGTAGTATGAATCTAACCACGTGAATAGATGTCCTGATGTCAAACATGGCAGAAACCACTTGATTACCGGTGAATGAGGTAAACCGTTAACAAGCGCGAGGGAAATCACCATTGATGTCAATGGTTCCCAAGGTACTCTAGTACATTCCAACGAATGTGAATGGATGAGGTGAAGTCAAACATCCGTGGAATCATCCGATCAAAGGTCAATGATGTAAACCCATTGTCGGACGTGAGGAGGCCTGCCATTGAGGCATGCAGGTCCCAAGGTACTAATCGGTTTCTAAGTCTAGCTCCCGGATAATGTGTTGAAATCGAGAGGAATAGACTTGTTGAAAGAGGGCCTTGGTGTATCCCCAATCAATGACACGAAACTGATACAGAGATGTAATTGGTGGATCAAATGAACATGGACTAACACGGGTATTGATGCAAGATATTTGTGATGGATGACTCTCGAGGCAAATACCTCTCTTGAACACTAAGACAAAACAGCAGAAACATGACATGGACCAAAACATGATGATGCAGTGGATACTGTGACTTTCGTCGGGTGACCCAAAGGAGTAAGAAAACTCAAATGATTGGTTCAGTGCAGAGGTTCAGCGGATTAAAAATGCATGCAAAGACAAAGTGTCGTGTTCAAGGGCGACTGTAAAAGTTACTGGTAATGTTTTCAAAAAACTGATTGGCTTGCTTCCTTCAATTTTTTTCCCCATCCAGATAGTCGAATACCTCTTTTTAATTTAACGTGCACGAGGATGGTAACACATGCTCGATATAACTCAGCTTCGGTAAGTCCCTCTTCCTTTATTTAACAAACTAGAAGAAGTAAGGGTTTGGTCCCATATGGGCCCTTCAATGTATGATTGTTTAACGAGTCCAAAGAAGATAAACTCGATGATTTTTTATATTTAGAGAGTTTGAAAATGACTTAAAGACAACTCCAGGGTTGTTATTTTTCATAATGTTAGTCTCACAAGGTCGAAAAAGAGATAAATTATCACTCGAAAGACACCCTTTCAAACCTTTTAATGAGTGGGAAAGGAAGCAAGATCACTCAGCGATCTTTTCATGTTTAGAGAGTCTGAAAAGAGCTTAAAGACGACTCCAGGGGGTTCTTTTTTCGTGTATCCATGCGAGCTCGAAAAAAAAAATAAAAGGTTGCTTAGTTACATTCTAATGTTTTTACGAGCGCAAGAAAGAACAAAGACTAAGCTTGGTACTCTGCCCCTAGCTTAAAAGCTAGTGGCTTAATTCCAAAATGATCATAAGGCTGGAGACATGCCCCCCAAGCTTCAATTCATTCACCGACTTTGAGGTAGTCACCAATTTGTGTACTAGATGGAGAAAAATGATTCAGGGGGATGAAATGAAGGTTCAAATACGAGACCTAACGAAATACTCGACTCGACATCTACAGATTTGGCGAAAGACTCGACCGGACAGGAGAGGCGACTGTTTCATTTTTTAACAAGTTTGACAGAGCAAAAGAACTATGCTCAAGACCTCTGTTTCATTTTTAACGATCTTGCCACAGAGAAGAAAAACTATGCTCAAGGCTTTGAGTTCAATCCCCAGATCTCTGTTTTATTTTTTAACGAGTTTGTTACGGAGAGGAAAACTATGCTCGTAGCCTCTTCTTGATCATGGCTTCCAAGAGGATAATGTTTTGGAAGGACACCATGTCAAAGGACAAAAATTGATCATGGCTTTTAAGAGATCTTCACTGGATGGAAGAAGAATGCTCTGGAATGAACACATGTCAAGGGTCTCTCCGAGAGTAAGGAGATCAGGCTCCAATAGCCCTACCGAAGAGATCACCGTGTCAACTACCAGATCTAATTTATCCCGGTTGATCTCATGGGAATCAAGACTCCACTGAAACAACACGAAATATGGTGATCAGAAAACCAACGAACATAACCAACACCACCAGATTAATAACACCGCTCTATCATCTTTGCAGCCATATTCAAATTACCAAGAATTATTTTAATATAGATCTAGTCAACCTTAACAAAACCTTGGAATTCACAAGGCTAAGAACTTGCCTAGTGCATCATTAGGTGTCATTTACGGTCTTATTCTATGCACCATGCAGTAAGTTAATGATTGGTTTATTGTCTCTCCTCCCTATCTATTAGATACCACACTATCACTATCTAACTGTTGGATATCACACTATCACCATCCAACTGACAGGATGGAAAGGCAGTAAGTCAATCATTAACTTACTACATGGTGCATAATTTTCTTCACCACCAATGGCATAGTTCCAGATTCCCAATAACAAGAGACAAGCTGAGGAATGACAATAACAAGTACAAACTGCCCGTTTTGAAAGGATAAACAGAAATAAAAACTGTTTTTTGGGGAAAACTCTCCTATAAATATGCCTTTGGCATAATTACAATATTTATTATTTATCACTAAGTTTTCTTTACCTTGAAAAAAAATACTATTGAATACCATACTATACTTAGATTTTTGAAAGGAAAGGCAGAAATAAAAACTACTTTCTGGGAAAAGCCCTCCTATAAATATGTCTTGGCATAATTATAATATTTTATTGTTTATCACTCAGTGTTTATTTAATTTTAAAAAAATATTATTGGATACCATACTATCACCATCAAACTGACAGGATCAAAAGGCAGTAAATAACAATGACAATGACAAACTACAGGAAAACCGAAAAACCCTCCCCTAAATATGCCTTACATAATTACAATATTTATTATTTATCACTCAATTTTTAGCTTTAAAAAAAAACTGTTAGATAACATATCAATCATTAACTTATGCCATGGTGCATAATTTTCTTGACTACCAATGGCATAGTTCCAGATGAATCTAATAAGGAGAAGCAGATTGTGGACAATGACAATGACAATAATAGACTGCAAGTTTTGAAAATATAAAGAAAAATAAAAACTGTTTTTGGAAAAAACCCTTCAGTAACTATGGTATAATTACACTATTTATTATTTATCACTTAGTTTTTTCTTTTCTATTATTAAATAACATAATATCATCAAAATAACATAGTATGGAAACTTAATAAGTCAAACATTAACTTACTACTTGGTACATAATTTTCTTCATAATTCTAAATTCATTGTCACAATAACATAATTCTAGATTCATTGTCCATTAACAAAAGGGCAAACTGTCAGCGACGAGAATGACAGAATGCAGGTTTTTTTGAAAGGAGTCAGAAATAAAAACTGCTTTTTGGGAAAAACCCTCCCGTAAAAAGCCTTGGGCATCATAATTGCAATATTTATTATTGCTCCGTTATTCTTTACTTCAAAAATTATTCAACTCTTTAATGCAGAACAGGTCTCATTTACCGGCATCCCTTTGACGTGTTTAGGGGGCAGAAATAGTGGTAAATGGTAAATTAAGTCTTTTCTAGGAAGTGGATGGCCACGGAAAAATAATCTACTGTTTTCACAGTAACATTATTTTGCTGGCTAATTGCGTGAGACAAATTGTGATCTCCATCATCTAAAATATAAACAGGAAGGATTATCTTTGACAAGAGTTTAAAATTGAAATTCATCGAACCACTAGTGAAATTTTGTTGCSTTGGATATTCCATTAAACAGAAATTAAATCTTTTTATGAAGTTAAAAAAAAAAAACAATTTAAAACTATCATTTCKGAAAGACATTCAGACAGTGAGAGGAAAATGTATAAAACAAAATTAAATAATAATAATAATTTTTATAGGAGATGAAGCGAAATTATATTATCCACATGTATATAGCATTTCAAGAGAAAGAGGTTAGGTTAGTTTAAAAGTTTTATGTTTTTAACCATTTCTGACGACCATTGTCAGTATCCTGAATTCTGTTATATAATGGTTGGTGAAATCTTAATTTGTTTAAAGTACATTTTGGAATATATAAATGGATTCAATCCCTGAAAAACTTTCAAGACAATTCTATTGTACAGAAATTTAATAACTGAAATTTACAATTCTAACAATTTCCAATAAAATTTCAGTCAAAATTGTCCAGAAATTGTCCAATATTTCTAAGAGAAAGAGGTTAGGTTAGTTTAAAAGTTTTATGTTTTTAACCCTTTCTRRCGACCATTGTCAGAATCCTGAATTCTGTTATATAATGGTTGGTGAAATCTTAATTTGTTTAAAGTACATTTTGGAATATATAAATGGATTCAATCCCTGAAATACTTTGAAAAACTTTCAAGACTATCATATTGTACAGATTTAATAACTGAAATTTACAATTCCAACAATTTCCAATAAAATTTCAGTCAAAATTGTCCAAAAATATAACTGTTAAAAAACTTATAACCTTTAAACTACACATTTTCATAATATGTAAAGGTCTAAACTCTATCAAAGTTTTTTCTATACATTCCATCCTCATATAAAAAAGACCATTTATCCTTTACATGATTTAAAAAAAAAAAATAAGATTCTTTGAAATCATACATTTTCAAAAATAGTTTATAGCTTGTACAGCACTGTGTAGGACCACAGATCATCAAAAACAGAAATCACATGGAAAACTAAGTTATAACAAGTTTTACCATGAAAAAAATTATAATCAAATATAAATAATTTGGGTTGAATGTCAATAAAATAGATATTAATAAATTTTATTTTAAATATTTTCAATTATGAACCAATTTAATAAATTTACTTAAGCTCTCATACTGAATATTGAATATTGTTTGACACTTATTTTAATGTTTTAAATGGAAAGAAAAGATATAAACAATCCATTTTTTTAATATTTTTATAAAATGCATAATTAAAAAAATATCAAATTTTATTTTGGATTTATTTTTAAAAATCAAAGTAAAATGATTTTGAATTTATTTTTAAAAAATTTAAAATAACAGATGTTAAAATCAAAGTAAAATGAAACGGGAATAATTTTATTTTTAAATATTTTTTTTAAAGTGTAATAAAACAAAATAATTAATTTTTCTTTATTAAATTATGTATATAAAACAATGTAGAAATAAAATCATTAATAACCTATTTCATATATTAAAATATTCAATTCCATCACTTTTTAAAAATTTATAATAATAAACGTTAGAAATCTATTTCATCATCGTCGTCTTAGTGGATGATGATTAACTTTTTAGTGGATTTTAATCATCAATAAAAATATTCAATTCTATCACTTTTTAAATTTTATAATAATAAATGTTGAAATCAGAGTGAAATAAACAATTTTATTTATAGGTAATTTAATTTTTTTTAAATTTATAATAAAATAAATAAATAAATTTTTCTAATTGTGAATAATTTTTTTTTATTAAATTGTATATATAAATCAATGTAAAAATAAAATTATTAATAACCTATTTCTATAATTATCATATATATGAAAATGATTATGAATTTTTTTAAATGGAAATTTTTTTCCATATAACCTAGTTGCTCCAATGTTTTGATATATTATATTAAAATATAATTAAATATACATTAAAAAAATCATTTTAATAGATTAAATTAAACCAATAAATATGCACTACATCTGAGCTACGAAAATGATTATAAATAAATGAATATATTATATTAAAATATAATTGAATATAAATAAATCAGAAGCGATTTTAACCCGCTAAATTAAATAAATAGATATGAATAAATCTGAACAAATATCTGAAACCATGAAAAATAGCGTTTCAATCAAAAAGCGATATTAACAGCGTAAATTAAATAAATAGATATGAATAAATCTGAACAAATATCTGAAACCATGAAAAATAGCGTTTCAATCTGAATACCAATAAAATAAACACCCAGCATTAACATTACATAAATACATCTGCACAAAATGTGAGCAATATTAAAGGAATAGATCTGCACGAAATCTGAGCAAAGATCTGGAACAGTTGAACATCTTTTCAAGTTGGCATCTTCAAATCCAAATCACCAAATAAATTAAAATTCCATTACAGTAGTTGGGAGATATCTCTGTCCAGAACTATTTTGGCAGTGAGGTGATACGTTTTTTCTGTAGAGTGGACGGCATCCCAGAAGACGTACTTGGACGCATCCGGACAAACAAATGAAGTATTGGAATTGCAAGTCACTCCCACCTCTATTAATCCTGTTCCACAGCAGCCTTTGTTGGATTTCTCAAACCCTACAGCAAACCCATTATAACAACCAAGTTACAACAGCTAATGACAGCAGCATTACAACTAATAAAAAAAATGTAACAACCAAATTACAGCAGCATTACAACTAATAGAAAAATGACTTTTCATGACAACTTGTACCATATTTAGCAGGATTTCTCACTATATCCAAGAAGGATTCATAGATGTCGATATACACCACTTTAATATCTGGAACCCTAGTTTTGAGGCGAGCGATGGCTGCTTTCAATTTCATGTTATAACCCAAAGCTTCTTGGTTCAATTCATCGATACAACCCTCCACTTCTGGTTTTCCATGAAGCGTTTTCTGCAGAGGCAAACATCCGGGAGGTGCCATGCCATAGATGCCAAATTTGCGGGCACCCAAGTTGTATAGATCCTGAAAGATGCATTACAATTTGCAAGTATAGAAACATTAAACATTTAGTAAAAAAAATGCATTGTACAATTCGGAAGCAGATTTGTAAATGAAAGAAAAAACCATGATGCGTAAACCATTTTGTAATGACTAAATAAACCATTTTGTATAAAGGAGAGTAAGAAAGCCAAGTGCCTTGTACAATCCAGCCCGAGATGTGTAAGCTACTTAATATGCAAATAAACTGCAACCTTTCTCAACTACGTATATAAATGAAAACTCTGTACCTGGATCAACAGGTTTAAACGAAAAGGCTATAAATGAGAACTTTCTGTCCCTGTATATCAACAGTACTTTAGTATGGAAAGAAACTACCTGAACTAGATTTCAAACTGACCTACTGTAACTGAGAACTTTCTCAACCTGTATACCAACAGCTTTAAACGAAAAGCTCTGTACTAGATTTCAAACTGACCTACTGTCAGTGAGAACTTTCTCAACCTGTGTATCAATCTGTAGAAACTGTAAACAAATAATCTCTTCTTCTTTTACCCGACTGAAAACAAGCTCAATATGTCAACGATCTATTACCTCAATGAAGTTTTGCATGTGAATGATGTCTCACCTGAATGAAATTTTGGGAGAGTTGCAGCAAATAGTCCTGATATTGGGTGATGCTGAACTGTTTTCTCCTGATGGGCAAAAGATAGTAATTTTGTACAAAATCGTTGGTTCCTGCACACGACAGAAATATGGCTTTTCCGATAATATTGGACGCCTTCTCCTCTCCCACCCGATCTCTCAAGATCGCACTGTAATCTTTAAAAAATTCCATCTGTTTCCACATTGGTATCACAGACTGCAACAATATTCAACAGTGAGAAGTTCTCAGCTTCACTCAGTTCTTTAAGATTGAAATGTTATAAAACCATGAATACCCAAAAACCACTTACAGCTGCTTCGGCTGTGAGGTTATCGTATCCAGTTCCTGCAGAAGCAAAGCTGACGCCTGTTACGAGATCGTGGGTATTGAGATGAGGATCTAAATATGGCGGCAGCGTCTCCTTAAGCCCCAGTCCTGCAGCTGCAAACCAGATTAATGATCTACAATTA
>JASDQU011247124.1:0-14125 GCA_032191745.1 Picea mariana
AATTTTTTTCTCCAATGAAAAAACTCATATTAGTGCCTTTTTAAAATATGGGTAAATGGATTTTCTGATAGAATAGTTGTATATACAATATCCTTAGGGGTGTAAACCCTTTTACTCCCTAGGGCATGCAAATCAAACCTAGGTAAATCTTGGAGTGTGTACACCCTTGTACTCCTCCTAGCAACCTTGTCCCAAAATGACTTATCAATTAGAAATGAGATGAATATTAATGGAGGGTGTATGCACTTATACTCCTCCTAGGGTTTCAACCAATAACACTATGAAACAAGCAAGAAGAACTAACAAATTTCATATTTTTCTTACCAATTTCAAGGTACATGCAAATTGCAATATAAAATCATAGTTCAACAAGCAATTCCACCATAAAGAAAGAGAGTAAGCCTCTAAGAGGTGCACACCACCTTAGCTTCAAAATACATTTGCAAGAGAGTGAGATATCCAAGTGTCCCAAAGAGGGTGCAAATTTTAGCCAAGTATCTTCTCCAAAATAGGAGAGCTATGATGAAAATGAAATAGAAATGATTCTTATTTATACAAATCTCCTAAAAAGTTTCCACTTAACTTAGGGTAAACCAAAAAATAAGGGATACGTTTCCCTTTACAATATTAAATCCAATTTAACTTAAAAATTACACATAAGAAACCCTAAAGATGATGTCAACCCTCTCTAGGGTGAAATTTTGACACTTATAGAAAGTTGTTGGAGCTTGAAGGTTAAACATTGGACCTCCAAAGGAATCCCTCCCATGTGTTAGGGTCTCATCCATCAATCCAAGTCTTCTTTCCATCAAAAGGTGCCAAGTTTCAAGTCAACCACACTTCCACTCCAAACCCCAGCCCTAGGGTGATGTCAAGCCCTCCAAATGTAATGTTTTTACCTCTAAAGGAAAAATTTTGGGATTGTATGGGATAGGTGAGGTCATACAATGTGTCTATAAAGCCTCCAAAGTATATCATCATCATCTAGTGTGCGGGCCATGGTATTCAATCTGTAGGCTTCATGCCCCCCAAAAGCCCAAACTAGGCTTGTTCCTCCAAAACTGTCCACCAAGCAAGGTCTTTCAAAGACAATGAATACACCCTCCAAGGATATCAATTCAAATGTATCATGATAAGTAAATCAAATCAATAAAAGATTCACCTAAGCATGTGCATCAAAAACCACCTTATCAAATTAAACAAGTTCTCAAAGCCCCTATGAAACTTTTCAAGTTTAGGTACGGGAGGGTTGACAAAGTGACCTATTGGGTGAATCATTCCCTAATTCAAGGAGTGTTTCCCAGGTAGAACCCCATCTAATCCATGTGGAGAAGATGAAGTGGATGGGGGAAATACTTTTTGGCTTGGGGTTCATTACATACAAGGGATCATACTGTCTCATTTATGGGTACCTTTGTAGAGGATGTGTTGCACTTTCATTTTCAATGCATCCTTTTTCCAAGCCCATTTAATGACATTAATTAATTAAGGTCCAAAACAAATGGGTACTCCCTATGGGGTAACATATAGCTTGAGGGCAAGTACCACAATGTCAATTGAATTGAGAGGAGCACAAAGCTCCATGGGGGTAAAGTCTAGCTTGTAATGCACTTGTGTAGATCTCTCAACAAGTGGGACATTTATATATGTGTGTTTTCTTTTGCATGTATATGAATTTATTAGGAGAAACATTTCATTGTTCTAAAGACCTCTTTGGGAGAGAATATAGAAGGTTATGATTTGGATTTTATATTTTTCCAGCTACATTTCCTCTAGGCCTTCATCCCATTCTTCCCATGAAATGAGGGACAATTCGTTCTTGGGTTAGTACACCCAAAAATCCCAAAAGATAAGGAGGTGAGGGGATGAAGTGTGGGAAGTAGTAAGTATGATCGGGAATGGAATGATGACTTGTCAAGGGGATCTCCAAGTAGAAAACACATCCCTAAGGGTGACCACTTGCTAGGGCACAATTTCAACCACCAAGGTGAAACAAGGAAAATAGCATAACTTTCAAGAAAACGTTACATAATCAAAAACAAATTTAAATGAAACACACTCAAATGCCTCAAATAATGGAATGAAACTCACCATAATACATGGCTTGCACCTCATGGAGAAGTACCCAATGTCTTCTAGAAGCAAGATGATGTGGTGGATACTATCGTGATGAATATGAGATATGTGGTGGTGAGGCGGGCCTATGTCTGTGCAAGTGGGATTTTTCAGCCATATGTCTCTTGGTACTCCATGTGTGCAACCTGAGGGCCTTGAGACATCATCTCCTTAGTTATCCCTAGGAAATGGGGATAACATATGGCTTCTACTTGGGCACATGCACTCGCCATAGAGTTAATGAGAACTACAACATCTCTTGATCGGACCTGTGACTACACTGAAACATAAAACCGTAAAAACTAGGGTGGTTCTATCACTTGTTTTCCATATACATCAAAATCTAAAAACCAAAATTGACAACTAATATTAGAGAATATTTTTTTTTGTTTATTAAAAAAATTTGTAAACTAAATATGTAATACAATGAAAGCAATATGCAAGTAGAGAAAAATGAAACATGAAATGCAACTAAGTTATTATGAGCAATCAAGATGCAAATGCACGAAAACAATATGACCTACCTACTTACTTGGGGCCTAGGCCCTGAAGAAGTCAAGTACCACCTTGGAAATAATGTTAGAGGAGGGATCCATCTATCGGCAATGTCATCCTCCTCCCTTCTTCTATGGACAAATAAAAGGAATCAAACACATATATCTCTTCTATCTTGTAGGGTCCCAACCATAGACTATCAAACTTTTGATGCATTCCAGGTTTTTCTTTTTTTTTATCCCACATTAGAACCTGGTCTCCTTTAATGAAATGTCTTTTCATTGCTTTACAATCAATCATCTCTTTTATTTTCTCTTGGTTCTTCTCCATTTGATCAAAGTCCATTCTTCAAGTTCCATCCAAGTCTATGAGTTGATCAGTTCTCCCCTGCAATGCTTCTTTATTCATGGTGAAGTGTTGAGCTACTTGCAAGGATGGAACATGGAGGTTTATAGGTAGGCGTGGTTCTATCTCGTAAACCAATTCGAAAGGGGTTTTCCCAGTAGAGGTATTAGTAGTTGTGTGGTTTGCCCATAAGGCATAATTGATCTTACTATCCCAACTTTTCTTTTTCTCTCTAACAATCTTCTTTACAATATTCATAATATTCTTATTGTTGGACTCTACTAGTCCATTTCCTTGAGGATAATAATTCAAGGAGTGTGACAAGACAATTCCATATTTCCAACAGAGCTCATTAAGTGCCATCAAGCTAAAATCCTTGGATTTATCCGTGGTTATCTTTGTAGGAATGCCAAATCTAGTGATAATTTTTTCGTCAAGAAATTTCATTACGATCTCTTTTGTTTCTCTCTTCGTTGGGATGGATTCCACCCATCTGGTGAAGTAATATGTGGCAGTTAAAAACCACTGGTAGCCATTACTAGAGTTGTCCTTGAACTCGCCAATGAAATCTAATCCCCATTGTTGAAAATGTGCTTCTACGATGACTAGTTTAAGAGGGAGGGCAGGGAGGCATTATTTCCCGGTAAAGAACTAACAAGGATGGTAGGATCTAACGTATTGATGTGTGTCGAAGAAAATAGTGGGCCAATAATATATTTCCCTCACGATCTTATGTGTAGTAGTGCAAGCCACAAAGTGGCCTCCACAATATCCTAAGTGAAAATCGGTGACTAACTTGTTTACTTCTTCCTTATTCACACACTTGAGGATTAATCCATCAAGGTTCCTCCATCTGATACCATCTTGTGTCAAGCAATACTTCATGGCCTTGAGCCTTAGGGATCTCCTCTTATGATCAACAAATGATAAGGGCAAGTAATATTCTTCAAGTAATAAATGATATCCAAATACCACTCGTCATTCTCAATTTCGCTTACCATAACATTAATTTGTTCCCTTTCTCCCATCTCTATAGCTTCCTGATTGCTTTTTGTCAACATTTTAGCTAACCCTTTGTTGGAGAAATTTCTATTTTTGGCACACTAGTTCAGTGGGAGTAACACTAGTTCAGTGAGAGTTAACTAACTAGTTTAGTGGGAGTTAACTAACTAGTTCTATTTTAGACTTTAACACTAGTTCAGTGGGAGTTAATTGAATATTTCTATTTTAGGCTTTTTAATCTTATACCATCACTATTATGCATGCATTCCTAATTATAGGATGTCATTGCCTATATGAGTGAAGATCACTCACTCATTGATAAGATAATAATATGCATTGTTTCTCATTCTTCATTGTGTATCTCTCTTCCTTTTCTTGATAAGATTTGTTTGTGTATGCTTTAGCTAGATCTCCTATGTAGGTTTCCATGAAACACTGACGTGGTATCAGAGCTATGCTGCTTGGAGCAAGCCAGACAAGCTAAAGAATAAGGAAAATTAGAGTTTTGGTGAGCTAAATCCGTGGTCGTACGTTTCTACAATGATTTCTCCAAAAATATAAAGTTTTTGAGGAAACGACCCTCATGGGAAGTAAATCAACCCATTCTGCAAGTGGGTTTTCAACCATTTAACGAGATTCCTCACCGTTTGCTCAAAAAGTAAGCCGCAAGATAGCTTCCTGAAACTAATACGAATCTGTGGCCGTACCTTTCTACAGTTATTTCTCCAAAAATATTAATGTTTTGAGGAAACGGCCCGCGTGAGAAGAAAATTGACCCATTCTACTAGTGGGTTTTCAACCGTTTGGTGAGATTTGTCACCATTTTCTCATAAAGTAAGCCCCAATATAGCCTCCTGAAACTGATACGAATTTTTACTTAAAGTGCCCTCTCTGCCATGATTTCTTAATTTTTCACTTGTAGATTGAGAGTAAATATTTAGGGGTTCTTAGAAACAGTGGAAGAGATGGATAGGATAACTATTATACAATCAAACTTGGTGGTAATCCTCACACCATACAATTATTTTGATTGGAAGCCCAAGGCAGAATTCCAACTATGAAGGAAAGGACTGTATAATTTGACGACGGTGACAGAAACATAACCTACATCAACGATTGAGAAGATGGGATGGGCGAACCGTAAGGATGAGGCCACATGAATACTTCTTGAATTAATCTCCACTGGTCTATGGTTTCATGTTTCTATATGCAAGACTCCAAACGAGATCCGGACCACCTTGGAATGACTCTTTGGAAAGAAGGATGAGATGCGAGGTCATATGCTTGAGGTAGAGTTGAATACCTTAGACCCTAAAAGTTCTGATAATATACATGATTTCTTTACTAAATTTAAAACTTTGATTTTGAGCTTCGGTGGATGTGGTATTGACAAGTCTACACAAGAGAAACAACTTATTCTAACAATCTTGGCCAAGATAGGACCATAATACACTGTATATGTATCCAATTTCCATTCTAGCAGATGTCTTTTTGGAACAAATTGGAAAATTCCTATGTTGGCTCAGTTCATTGAGTCCCTTACACAAGAGTAGACAAAACTCATACAGATGGGCCTCATGAAAGATCCCAAAGCACATGCACTCACCATGCATGATGGAAAAGGGTCATCCAAACAGAACGGGAAGGATGGATATTCCAAACCCTTTAATGATTCCTTAGGTTCCAAAGACTCTTCAGATTCCAATAAGAAGAAGAAGGGAAAGCAATGCACTTACTGCAATAAACTGAATCATGAAGAATCCACATGCATGAAGAAACATATCGATCTTATGGCACAGGCACTTCAACAAAACAACCTTGGAAACTTCATTCCAGAGGGAGTCAAGAAGCAGAAGGAAGAAGATCCTGCTCCTAAGATCATGCTCTGGTTGCAATTGATTCCTCATTTGATTCATGGATTACAGATTCTGGTGCATCCCATCATATGGCAATGAAAGAGGAAGTTTTCTCTTCTTTGAGTCCATGCTCAAGACCCCCTATTCTTATGGGGGATGATACTCTAGTAGCAGTAGCAGGAGAAGGGAGAGTGGAACTCCATAATGGTAGTTTTGAGAATGTTTTACATGTTCCAAATATTTCTATGAATATGCTCTTAGTTTATCAGATCACTCAGAAAGGTAAAAAGGTTGAATTTACATCAAATTCAGTTTCAATAATTGACATGCATGACAATTCCATCATTGCAATTGGTGAGGTGGATCACAAGTCAAGGTTGTATAAATTCACTAAGTTTTCCCATGATGACTCCTCTATTATACTTACACATAAGGAGATTACTTTGCATGTACCTCCAGTGAAACATGCATATACTCTTTTTCTTCCATCAGTTTCAGACATCAGAGATGATTCCATACGCTCATATTCTGTACATGGAAATAAGCAGGTAGTACATCCAGATAAGAAGCCAATGCCGAATTTTCAGCAGATGCCCAAGAAGGCACAGAACACACTTCAGGTAGTAGGCAACCTTGCAAGGAATCCATTGGATTCGAGAATGACTCAATCTCAACATGAGGATCCTTCTCATGTACTTTCAGCTTCAGAACCTGCGATGCCCATGCATTGTTATATGGTTCAATCTACCGATCCACATAAATACAATATGGTTGTGGGAAATCCATTATGGCAAGTGGCCATGCAGAAGGAGTATGACTCACTCCTATAGAACCAAACTTGGAATCTAGTTCCACTTCCACCAGAAAGGAATATTTTCAGGTGCAAATGGGTCCATAGGATCAAGAGGTACAAGGCCCGACAGGTTGCCAAAGGAATTCATCAGATCCATAAATATTTCTACATCTTCATGAAGACTTTTGGTGAGCCGAAGTTTCAGACTTTGTGGGATCGTCTTGCAGTGAAGAACACAGTTGCCTAGAAGCTGCCATTTTCTTCTTTTGATACATTATCTTTTGAGGGGGGGTTTTGTTCCCATGTGGTTTTCCCTCTTTCCTCGTTTGTATTCAGTGTTCATTAGTTGCATTGTACATGAGTACCTAAAATGGCCTAGTAGCCGGGACTCATTTGTTACTCCATAGTGATCTTCAGGGAGGGTGTTGGAGAAATTTCTATTTTCGGCACACTAGTTCAGTGGGAGTTAACTGACTAGTTCTATTTTAGACTTTAACACTAGTTCAGTGAGCGTTAACTGACTAGTTCTATTTTAGACTTTCTAATCTTAGACCATCACTATTATGCATGCATTCCTAATTATAGGATGTCATTGCCTATATGAGTGAAGATCACTCACTCATTGATAAGATAATAATATGCATTTATTCTCATTATTCATTGTGTATCTTTCTTCCTTTTCTTGATAAGATTTGTTTGTGTATGCTTTAGCTAGATCTCCTGTGTAGGTTTCCATGAAACACTGACACCGTTGGTCTTTGATTATCTTGGATGGTTTGATATCCAATTCATATTCTTGTATCTATAAAACCCAGTTTCCCCTTGATCCATGACAATCATGTTGTGATACAACATCCTTTACAGTGGAGTAAGGGACATAATATTTCATCTTGTTGTATCCCACATAAGTCCTAAAATGCTTTAGGGACTTGACAAGAGCGTAGGATTGTTTTTCCATAATGGTGTAATTTATCTCTAAGTCCCTAAGGGTTTTTCTCATGAAAGCGATTAGTTGTTCATATCCTTTATCATTCTTTTGCAAAATAACTCTTGCGATGGTATCCTTTGAAGGAAAAGAGAATATGATGAATTATTTAGCGAAATATGGGTTGGAAAGGACTGATGTGATAGTTATTTCTTATTTGATACATTGGAAAGCCATCTTTCCTTCATTGTCCCATTTGAAAAGAACATCCTTTTTTAACAAGTGATTGAGTGGCTTCATGATTTCGACAAAGTTCGGAATGAACCTCCTTAAGAAGTTTATCTGGCCAAAGAAGGACTATAGGGCCTTCTTATCTTTAGGGAGAGAGATCTTCTTGATGGCTTCGATTCTAGAAGGGTCTATCAATATCTCATCTTTGGAAATGATACAGCTTAATAACTTGCCTTTATCCACACCAAAACTTGATTTCTTAGGATTAAGAGAAATGCCATATTCTCTACACCTTTGAAAAATCGTTCTTAAGTGTTGGATATGTTGAACTCTCTTCTTGGAGATAGCGGTTAGGAAATCCTAGTAAATATCTATAAGTTTCCCAATTAATTCCCTAAAATCATAATACACAACACATTGAAAAGTGGCTTCTGCGTTGGTCAATCCAAAAGTAATTCTCAAATACTTGTAATTTTCCCAAGGGGTGGTGAAATAAGTTTTGAGTTGGTCATCTTCTTTCACGAGCACCTGGCTGTATCATGAAAATCCATCAATTATGGACATCATATGTACTCCTGTGACCCTTTGCAAAATATACTCCATGTTTGGCAAAGGATAATTGTCTTTAAGTGAAGACTAATTCAAATTTCTGAAGTCAACACATACCCTGATATAACCAGTGTTCTTCCGGACAATGACTAGATTGGACAACCAAGATGAGTACCTGATGGGCTCAATTATCCATGCCTCAACCATCTTTTGCAACTCCTTTTGGACTTTCGGGGAAAATTGTGATTTCATTTTACTAAGCTTCTGCTTGAAGAGTTGCATTCCTTCATTAAGGGGAATAGCATGTTGTATGACATCCTCTCGATAAGCCTTCAAATCTTCATATGACTAGGTGAAAACATCCTTAAATTCTCTTATGAGGGAAATTAACTTCTCCCTCTCATTAAAAGTTATTCATTTTCCAAATATGACCATTTTTGGAGATTCCTCGATGCCAATATTGAATTCAATGACCTTGTCATCAATTTTTCTTGATGGCTTCCTCTTATACATGTCATTTCGATCAAAAAGTATCTCTAGCGTAACGACACCTTTGGGTAAGTGTCCATCAGGAAAATCGATGATCTCAATATTTTCTTCTTCTGCAAACAAGTTTATTTGGGCTTCCAAGAATTCACCTTCATTTTGGAGGAAACAGAGGATCTGGTTTTCATTATCAAAAACCTGTCAATTGTCAAAGTTATCAGGTATTGAAGGTCTGAAATTTACTTCCACTTTGTAGAGACCGATCTCTTTGAAAAACTATAAATTAGATGTGGATACAACAAGGTTGTCTACCAAATTATTTTCTCCTCTAGGGATGGCTTCAATCGAAAAGTTATCAAATCCCTTCATAGCATCCCAGACGACATCTCTGTATTATTTCAAACTTTTGTTTTTAGCAGTGAAATTCTTGTTAACTTGTGAAACAATCAAGTTTGAGTCTTCCCATACACGTAGGGACTTGATGTTCATATTAATGGAAAGGTTCATGCCCAAAATGAGGGCTTCATAGTCAGGGATTTTGTTTGTGTAGTTAAACTCAAGCATGTATGAGAAAAGGGTAGTCTCGTTATCTTGTGATATCAAAACTATTTATGCACTTGAGCTTAAGCTTGAGTGTGATCCATTGAAGTCTAAGTCCCAAGATCCATCCTTCTTTTATTTGTCTAGAAAAAGAGAATTTGAAAAAATGAAGGTGTTGTCAATCCCTTCATCCAGAGCTTGATGGGGAATGCTGACATGATATTTGACAAAGTATTCTTTTTTAGTTTTGTTTGGGAAAATAATATTCTTCATTCTTGATGGCACCAATTTTCTTCTCTTTACATCAATTATAACTTCTTGAATATGTTTCAAAATATTCTCTTCATCCTACCTTACTGCTCATTTTCTTTCAACTTTCAACATTTCCCTTATAAGGGGAGGTATTTCTTCAAACATTGATTCCTTTTCTTTCCCCGATAGAATCATCACGTGACCAATAGCTTGGTTAAAAACTTCCTCTTGTTCCCTTTCCAGGTATGTCCTGACCTTGTGGGTAGGGTCCAGAAAAATAAGGTCTCCAACTTGATTTATTTGAATGATTTCCTCAAGATAATCCACATCTTTATAGAGAGAGAAAGCTATGTTCTCTTTGATCTCACATGCCCTTTCTTGGGCTTCAAATAAATTTGTAGGGTGTCCCTTTCCAATTAGAACTCAACAGGTATCTCTCATGGTTGACATGTAGGACTTGAGGATGGTACCTCAAGACGACTTTAAATATTGAGGAAATATCCTCACAAGGGGATTGAACCTATCATTGAAGTCCTTTATGATTTCCCCTAGTTTTATTTTGTAGTTATAGATTTGATCGTAAAGGGTCTGACAATCTTTGTTTTTCTCGAATCTTTTGACAAAACAATCTCGAAAAATATCCCAACTTGTGATCGTCCCTGGGAAGATACTATCATATCACTCCTTATCCCTTCCGACAAGAGTGTTGGAAAAAATTCGCATCTGAACATGTTCGTGTTGGTCATAGGGTTCAAGGGAGAAGAGGAAGGTATCTAAATGATCTTCGGTTGCGACAAAATCATCTCCTGAGAAGCTAGGGAGCCATTCCTTAAAGTCCCCTGGGTGTTTGCGAGTAGACCCAGGGATATTTTTCGTGTCTAAAGGCTTGTATGCATATATAAACCATGGGATCCAGGTAGTACTTGGTGAACGAGGCATGGATGAAAGTGGAGGTGTAGGGGAAGTGGGTGAAGATGGAGGGGTAGGAGAGGTAGATGTGCAAGAACAAGAAGTGGGAGATGACATAGGACTAGATAGTTTGGGTGAAGGTTTATGATGCTTGGATGCATGTTGGGGACTTGGGTAATTATTTTTTTGGGTACATCACATAATGGAGTCTCTAGATAATCCTTAAGGAAAGCTTATCCAGAATGGAAGAGGAAATTCCTTCAAGTGGAGTCACCAGGAAAGATAGAGCTAAAGGATTTTGGATGGAAGCTTTCCAAAGTGTCGTTGGGGTACAAAAGAGGATTCAAAATCCTCCCCAACAACATTGCCAAAATGTTATCGCACAAACTGTAGGTTGGGTAAATCCCGACCCAATCCACGAGATGGAGATAACTACGGGAGAGTCTACCCACTATCACCTTAGATAAACCCTCCCTTCACTTTCGTAAAGGAGAAATCCAACTCAAAAGGGGAATCTCAGGTGACCCTAGGGGGAAATGAGATGGAAAGTGAGGTTATGGAAGTGAAGCCCCTATAGGTCAAGTTGTGGAGATATGGAATGCTTGGTATGAAGTCTTGTTGATGAGGGAAGGTTTCCAAGAAGTAGTGTACCTACATGAGATTGGTATACCTGCCCGAGACACAAGAAAAGACAAGTATACAAGCCAATATATCCAATGGAAAATCAAGTGAATATTTCTGTCCTATATATCAGAAGTAAACAACGATATAATTCAGAAAGTAAATGATAATCAAATCTGATAAATAAGTCACTAAAAGTCTAGTTAAAGATGCAAGAGATAAGGTAGCAATGACTAGTATACCTCAAGTGAGATAGAGAAAGACTTTAGAAACAATATAGGGTTGTTAAAAGATGTTATTTCAGATATATTATAACATCCTTATGGATGTAGAAAAGTATTGCTACAACAGAAAATTCCAACCACCAAAAATTAGAAGTAAACCACCCGAAATATGCTAAATGACAAGTTGATTATTATGGCAACTTTCTAGCAAATTCTGAAAGTTGAAAAGAGAGCAAAAGTAAAAGTTTGAGAGAAATTTGTTTCAGCCCTAATGAATTTATATTTAATGTTATAATAGTAGTAATATATCCTTGTCCAAATATGATTCCCTAGTGGCTCAAGCAAGCTACTAGAGCATATAATTGATTCCACTTCAAACAATTTGAAAATATCATAAAATCATGTTACCCAATGCAAGCGATTTTATTTCTCCAATGAAAAAATCAGATTAGTTCCTTTTAAAATATGAGTAAATAGAGACTTGGATATAAGAGTTGGATCTACAATATACCTAGGGATGTAAACCCTTTTACTCCCTAGGGCATGCAAATCAATCCTAGGTAAATCTAGGAGGGTGTACACCCTTGTACTTCTCCTAGCAAAATTGTCCCAAAATGACTTATCAATTAGAAATGAGATGGAGCTTAAGGGATAGTGTATGCACTTATATTCCTCGTAGGGTTTCAACCAATAACACTATGAAACAAGCACTACTAGAGCATATAATTGATTCCACTTCAAACAATTTGAAAATATCATAAAATCATGTTACCCAATGCAAGCGATTTTATTTCTCCAATGAAAAAATCAGATTAGTTCCTTTTAAAATATGAGTAAATAGAGACTTGGATATAAGAGTTGGATCTACAATATACCTAGGGATGTAAACCCTTTTACTCCCTAGGGCATGCAAATCAATCCTAGGTAAATCTAGGAGGGTGTACACCCTTGTACTTCTCCTAGCAAAATTGTCCCAAAATGACTTATCAATTAGAAATGAGATGGAGCTTAAGGGATAGTGTATGCACTTATATTCCTCGTAGGGTTTCAACCAATAACACTATGAAACAAGCAAGAAGAACTAACAAATTGCAGATATTTCTTACAAATTTCAAGAGACATGCAATATAAAACCTTAGTTCACCAAGAAAATTCCACCACAAAGCAAAAGAGTAATCCTCCAAGAAGTACACACCACCTTAGCTCCACAACACACCAAGAGAAATCACCAAAATAAATTTTCAAGAGAGAGAGATATCCAAGGTTCCGAAAGAGGGCACAAATTTCAGCCAAGTGTCTTCTCCAAATTGGGATCGTAATGTCTCATTTATGGGTGCCTTTGTAGAGGGTGTGTTGCACCTTCATTTTCAATGCATCCTTTTTCCAAGCCCATTTAATGCCATTAATTAATTAAGGTCCTGAACAACTGGGTACTACCTATGGGATAACATATAACTTGGGGGGAAATACCACAGTGTCAATTGAACGGAGAGGTACACAAAGTGCCATGGGGGTAAAGTCTAGCTTGTAATGCACTTGTGTAGATCCCTCAACAAGTGGGACATTTATATATGCGTGTTTTCTTTTGCAAGTCTTTGAATTTCTTAGGGGAAACATTTCATTGTTCTCAAGACCTCTTTAGGAGAGCATATGTAAGGTTATGATTTGGATTTTATATTTTTCCAACTACATTCCCTCTATTCCCTCATCCCCTTCTTCCCATGAAATGAGGGACAATCCCTTGTTGGGTCAGTACACCCGAAAATCCCAAAATATAAGGAGGCAAGAAGATGAAGTGTGGAAAGTGGTAAGTATGATCCAGAATGGCACAATGAATTTTCAAAGGGACCTCCCTGTAGCAAACCCATCCCTAAGGGTGACCACTTACTAGGGCTCAATGTCAACTACCAAGGTGAAATGGGGAAAAGAGCATAACTTCTGAGCATACATTACATAATCAAAATCAACTTTAAATGCAACACACTCAAATTCCTCAAATATTGAAATGACACTCACCATAGTACATGGCTTATACCTCATGGAGAAAGACCCAAATATTGAAATAAATACTTACCATAATACCTGGCTTGTACCTCATGGGTGAGAAATGACATATATGAGGATTAATTTTGGCTTTTATAGACTCGAAACATTATCATATTAAAGATAAAAAGGTATCATATTTCAGTCCTGACATTCCCCCCTTCCTAATCCTTTGCATGGATTCATGAAAAATCATGCTCATCTAAACACCAATATGTATTGCTATCCGATTATAAGTTGATGTCCAAAGGATGTCCCAGGGTAAAAGCCCAAATTTCTGTTGATTTTCCTCCAGAGTGTTATCTCTTCCATGTTTTTCCACTAAAATATTTCCCTATATTGTTGAGTTGGACACCATATTAATGGAAAATTAAATCTAATCCCCATCCATTGATTACCATGCCTTGTCATTGAATTTATGTATAGAGAAAATCTAGACAGAGCAAGCTCAAAATGTGGGTAACTAGTAGGACTCCTATTCCTTAGAGGATTTGAAAGTGTGTGCCAAATATAATGAGAAGCCAATAGAGATTGAAGTGAATGAGCCTGTGAAACTTCTTGATGATTTTTGATGGCATATTTTCTATGCACCCTGACTCTTTGAGAGTCCCCTATATCTCTAAGCAATCTTCTATAATCCTTAATGATTACTCCAAACATAGGGTATTCCTCCCTCACTACTAAATTATACTTTAATTCTACCCGAGTGTAAGAATCATTTACAACTCTCCATTAGACC
>JASDQU011247125.1:0-17683 GCA_032191745.1 Picea mariana
TGCATGTAAGAAGTTTTCTTTGAGTTGGAACCATCCATGGCCGTGAATTTCGCCTTGCAAACTTTTGGCCAAACTTTGACCTAGTAATAAAAAGGTTTGTTGTGCGTGCTCGAGCCTCCTTGTAATATCTCTGTCGAATGGGGTCTACACTAATGCCCACTGCCAGAGGGTTAATCTGGTAGTTTTGTTCGAGTTATTCCTTGGTCTGGTCCGATCTTCATAATAAGGTCACTAGCTCTGAAGCTAACTCCCTTTCTTAACAGGGAGTCTTCCCAAAATTCGATGTGGCATGTATTTTGCTCATAACTTAATTAGAAACTTTTACGCTCAGCCATTGCTAATCCAGGGAAATCGTGAGAGTTTGATCTTTATATGAATTATTTTTTCCATTTGATCTCTAGATGCATTAACGCTCTGGATGTGTTAATGTTGACAATTATTGTGGTAAACACAAATTATTGTTGTTGTCATTTTCAACCATTATTAATCAAGGCTTCAACGATCAAGTCCGATTTCTGGAGGAATTACTTCTGCCATTTCTTTTGGAATAGTTATTGTTGTGAGAAACATCGAAGTGAAAAAAAAAAAGATAAAACAATTTGTCAGAGCCATTGATAGCGTTGGAATTATAATCTTATCAACTTTTTAGCATTTTTCAACTTCTTGCGTTTAGAGATTTTAAACTGATATATACTCGTAACTTCACATGAAATTCCAAGAGTAGTTTATATTCTATAACTTGAGATGATTGAATTACACAGGTTTATAGTTTTATGAGTTCATAATACCAATCTTGGAAATGAACATGTGATTGGGATTTTTGTCTCAATCTTTTATCAACTCTTATGTAATATACTCTTATGATATTATTTGTCTAGCTGAAACTACAACTACAAATTGTCAATATCAAGTGTAATATCAATACTCTTTTGATTGTATTTTCTTAAAAGACATTTAGCAATACTCTTATATAATATAGTACAACTATAAATTGTCAATATCAAATGTAATATCAATATTCTTTCATTGTATTTTCTTAAAATACAATTACATTATATGTATTACTTATCTTTCGAATTTGATTATTATCTTCCAGTCTAATTAAATCTCATTTTCTTAAAATATTTTATGGTTCATTATTTATCTACTATTTTTCTACCATAGTATGTATAATTGTTGTTAATGTGTTGATAAACATCTGTATAATCAAGATAAATTGTTCAAAATTATTATATATAAATAATAAATGAAAAGACGGGAGGAGACAACTTAAGGATAAGACGTTTAACATAAATGGAGAAATATATTGGAGAGCGTGAATGGAAAAATAAAATAAAAAAAATGAGAAGGAGAAGTATAATAAACAAATCTTATACAAATTTGCAACTTGTATATCAGGTTTAGAGCATTCCAGCAGCGATATCATCTATCAGGAGAGCATATCCATTAGTGTAATTGATGTGATCGGGGCTTCATGTCTCCCACCATTTTGTATTATAATCTCAACGATGTTTGCATTGAAAGAAGAAGCATGGTGCATTTTGCAGTTCGGGTAAGGTGGATATTTAAGTACTTTTATAATCTCACTAAAACCTTTGTATAAAACTCAATCATCTAGATTGTACTACCTGTCTGGGGTGGGAGTTAGAAATATCTAATAGAATATATAAGGATACTGGTCGAAAGGCAAATTTGATGCTTTAAAAATGACAGAAAGTAGCACCGATAAAGGAACAAAAACATCGAAGCATATTCCTCCTTAAACGCACCTATCTTCACCCTATATTCAGATGTTTTTTTTGTGGCATCCTTGTTCCTTACTTCTGCTGATATTAATATAAATACTTCCACCAGGATACCAAACATATGGGCACTGGATAGAGGCTACAAACTATATTTTCTTCGGGGACTATGAATGTGTAATCTGCATCCCGAGGTTTGAAATTCCAGGCCTGGGGATGCAGGTTACCTATTCTTTATCCATGATTTGATAGTATTGTATACCAGACGATGTATGAGTTATAATATGAGGTAGACCATCTTATGATCCCTGTGTTCCTGTAAGTATTTATGTTACTAACGTCAATATAGCACCATTATTGTTAATCATGATTGCTTAATTTTACTTATGTCCATTTATTTTTGTATGTTTCCTTTCGGTATATGTTTATCAATGCTTCATTTATGTACCTGTGCATGTTTCCTTTATCAATGTTTCATTTCTGTAGCTGAATATTAATGTTTCGTTTCTATTATTGGGCAGAGAGAAAGAAGGTGCTTCACCGTAGAGTATAATGACATCACTACCTACACACAAAAAAAAAAAATTGCACTTGTTATGTGAGGCTTGTTGTCATAACGAAACAGGAGGTTCGCTACATATGGTATCAGAGCCAGTTTCAACCCACAACTTGGGATCACTATGGATTCCATTGATATGGTTTGATTATACTATTGCTAATCGAGTTGACTTGTGTGTGTGCAGGTAATCATGGTTAGAGGATGCCACGGAGACAGACGACGAGGTGCTAGGGGAGGAGGCACGATGCCTCCAGTAGCATCCACGCCTAAGGGGTCTAACCCCCAGGGAGATGAGCAGGTTCTCGGACAGGAGGAGATAGCAGTTGGTGATGTAGTCAAAATGATGAGATCTTTGCAGCGCATGTCTGAGGCACTGATCACCCGTTTGGATAGAGATGAGGCCAAGGCGTCGACACCCACTAAGGTTCCATCGCACGCTCCGGTTGGTACTGGTAGAATTCACCTCGAACTTGAGAAGGTCAAATTTCCTAAGTTCTTTGGTGCCCCAGACGATGCAGCCACTGAGGCATGGTTGGAGAACATGGCGATGTGCTTTGCACTTCACAATTATACCTCCAACATGAAGATCTGCATGGCGGTCTTTCAACTGAAGGGGAGCACTCTTCTATGGTGGAAGATGCTCCTACCGTAGCTAAACATGGTTGTTGAAGACATGTGATGGGAACTGTTCGAGGAACGGTTCCGAGAGAGGTACCTTTCAAAGGAATTCATTGAGCGTCATCTCAATGAGTTCAATGCCTTACGACAGGGAGGCATACAGTGCCCGAGTACGAGGCCCATTTTATGGAGCTGCTCTAGTATGCTCCACACCTTAACACTGAGAAAATTAAGGTCAACAGGTTCGTGTTCAGCCTTAACGGAAACATACGTGTAAAGGTTAGGATTCTGATGCCTCAAGCCTTGCATGATGCCATCCAGAAGGCCCTCATAGCAAAGGAGGAGCTTATCAGCGGGGGTCATACCAGGACTCCAGCGAGACCAGTTGGGCAAGTGTTATCTGGAGCACAACAACATCAGACACCAGCTAGACATACACCAGGATATCATGGTTTCCATAGGGGATCCACTTTAACTACACCTCGGTGACTGACGCCTTAGCAGTGGACATCTTATCGCGGAGCACAACATCAGCAACAACATTGCCCACAGTAGCAACAGTTTAGGACTGTTCAGTAGAACAGACCAGGATTCCAGGCCAGTGGGCCGTCATCTTCTACTTCGGGTACCAGGGCTACTGGGCCGAAGAAGGGGTGTTGGACGTGTGGGGAGCCACACTACTAGCGCGACTACCCTATGGAGAGGACCAGAGCATCTAGATAAGCCGGACCCACTACCATGGGAGATATGGGAAAGGCCCATCAGATTCATGCAGTGGTGAATAACTGCTAGGCAAGGCATCAATCGACTGTGCTCGAGACGATAGGTACTGTCGCTGACCAGACCCTTAGTATTTTGATAGATCCCTGTGCTACCGAGAGTTTCATTTCTGGTGCAATGCTAAAAAGGATTAAGGTAAAGGCAGTTGAACAGGAGGATTTTAGCTACATAGAGATGGCTTCGGGAGCCAAACAGAAGGTTGGAGGAAAGGTTACTGGTTGTGTCCTTAACCAGGGAGAGTTTGTCACAAGGGCCAACATGTATGTCATGATCTTAGGATCTTATGATGTCGTCATTGGTATGGACTGGCTGGAATCGCATGAGGTGATACTCAAATGTAAGACGAAATGATTGAGCTTGGTCGATGATGAGGGACAAAGACGTGTGATTGTAGGTCAGAACCAGGGAGTTTCCCTGAGGTTCATCTCTTCCTTGCAACTTCAGAAGAGCATGCGCAAGGGGTGCAAGCTTTATACGATCCTTGCGTTGAACAAGAAGGAAGTAGCAGAAGGTCTAGAACACCTTTCGGTGGTGAGAGAGTTTGTGGATGTGTTTCCGGAGGAGTTACCTGGGATGCCGCCAAAGAGGGAATTGGAGTTTACTATAGACCTAAAACTGGGGATTGAATCGATAGCAAGAACACCTTATCGAATGTCGACCCCACAGTTACAAGAGTTGAAAATGCAACTGAAGGAGTTTTTGGATCTGGGACTGATACCTCCAAGCGTGTCACCGTGGGGTGCTCCTGTTATTTTCATATGAAATAAGGATGGGTCATGGAGGCTCTACATTGACTACCGTCAATTGAACAAGGCCATGATCAAGAATCAATATCTGTTGCCAAGGATTGATGATCTGTTCGATCAAATGAAGTGTGCAACAGTGTTCTCCAAGATCGATTTATGATCAGGTTATCACCAGTTACAGATCAAGGAGGATGATGTCCCTAAGACCAAATTTAAGACGAGGTTTGGACATTACGAGTTTACTGTTTTACCGTTTGGACTAACAAGTGCCCCAGGTGTATTTATGAGTTTGATGAACGGGGTGTTCCGTGAGTATTTGGACAAGTTCGTCCAAGTATTCATTGCCGATATTTTGATATACTCTTAGATGAAGGAGGGGCATGACGAGCACTTGGGCTTGGTACTACAGTGTCTGCGAGAGAACAAATTATATGGGAAATTGTCCAAATGCTCATTTTATCAATAGAAGATTCACTACTTAGGGAATGTCATCTCCGGCGAAGGCATCACTGTGGATCCAGCCAAGGTCGAGGCTATTATGGAATGGCCTGTGCCGACAAATTTCCTAGAAGTGCGTAGCTTCATGGGTTTGGAAGGATACTATCGATGGCTCATTGAGGGATTTTCGAAGATAGCAAATCCGATCACGGAGTTACAGAAGAAGAACAAGAAGTTTGTTTGGACCGAGAAATGCGCAGAATCATTTTGGAGGCTCAAGGAATTGTTGACAATGGCACCGATACTAAAGGTCCCTAACATGGACACAGACTTCTTGGTATGCACTGAAGAATCCAAGGAAGGCTTAGGCGAGGTCTTGATCCAAGACAGACCAGTGATTGCTTACATTTCGAGGAAACTGAGAAGGCATGAGGAGAACTATGCAACGCACGATTTGGAGTTGTTAGCCATCATTTATGCCTTGAAGTTTTGGAGACACTACATTTTTGGATGAAAATTCAAACTAAAGACTGACCATTGTGGACTACAACACATATTTACACAAAGCAACCTGAACGCGCGACAACGACGTTGGTCAGAATTTCTTAGCGAGTACGACTTTTAGATTACATACATAAAAGGCACGGTGAACCGAGTAGTAGATGCATTGAGTCGGAGACCACATATCTTTTCGGTGCTGCCTCTTCAGACAAATCTACGTGGAAAGATTCTAACTTTACAGCATGACTATGACTGGTACAAAGAGTTCGAGGGTTTTATTAGACAAAACACAATGATGGTACCACGATTTGAGGGATTTTCATTTGATAGCGATGGTTTATTAAGGTTTAAAAGTTGGATCTACGTACTGCCAAACAACGATTTGAGGATGTTGATCCTAACCGAGGCTCATAGAGCAGTATACATGCCTCACCCAGGAGTCACGAAGATGAGGGCAGACCTTAAACCCTTATTCTTCTGGAAGGGAATGAAGGCAGACATAGTCAACTATGTGGCCAAATGTCTAGAATGTCAGCAGGTAAAGGATGAACATAGACACCTAGCAGGATTAGTACAACCACATGCTATTCTGGAATCGAAATGGGAGGTTATTTCGAAGGATTTTATTGTTGGATTGCCACTGACGGCAATGAGACATGACTCGATTTTCGTAGTAGTAGACACTTTGACGAAGAGTGCTCACTTTATTCTTGTACGTACGATGTATCAGGCACCTGACATAGCTAGAGTTTTCATAAGTGATATTGTGAGGCTACATGGTGTTCCTAAGAGGATTATATCCGATTGAGGATTGGTGTTTACTGGATGATTTCAGACGAGTTTCCAAGAGGCCTTGGGAACCCAACTTAACTTTAGTACGACGTATCACCAGGAGACTGAAGGGTAGACCGAATGAAAAAACTAGACCTTGGAGGACATGTTGCGCATGTACGTGATGGACCAACAAAAGAGTTGGGAAGAATTATTTCCACTAGTGGAGTTCTCTTACAACAACAGTTACCAGAGCACCATTAAGATGGCACCTTTCGAGTTTCTTTATGGGTGACCGTGTCGGATGCCCTTGAGTTGGGATAGGCTTGAGGATAGGGTCCTGGTGGGACCAAACCGATCTAGGAAATGAAAGAGTAAATGAAAACAATAAGACAAAGTATTAAAGAAGCACATGATCGACAGAAGAGTTATGCCAATGCGCATCGTGTCGACCGTAGTTACAAGGTCGGTGATCAATTCTTCTTGCGGGTTAAACCGCATAAAAGTTTGATCAAGTTTGGGAAGGGAGATAAAATCTCTCCTAGGTTCATGGGACCTTTTGAAATTGTGGAGAGAAAGGGGCCCATGGCCTATCGACTAGCCTTGCCTTATTCTTTGTGGCATATGCATGATGTTTTTCATTTATCTGTTTTGAGACATTATATTAGTGATCCTACACATGTTATTGACATGAGTTCCTTGTAGGTGTCAGACGAGGGGGCGCTCACAGCAGAGCTGGTCCACATCTTGGATCATCTCGTTTGACAGCTACGACATCGAATGATAGAGAAGGTCAAGGTCCAGTGGGACAATTATAGTCTGCACTCAGCGACCTAGGAGGACGCATATGATATGCACCAGCAGTTTCCATTTTTGTTTGATAGATAGACATATGATACCGTGATACACTTTATTCAGCATGTATACTGTGAAACTTTGGGATGAAGCTTAGACAAAGAGGGGGTGTATGTAACATCCCACTCTGGCATACTGAGAAAACTTATTCTTTGAGGACACTTGCTTGCAAGTGATCCAGATTATTATGCTACTAAAAATTTTAATTTTGATTTTGATTATGAGGCGATATGGGTTGATGACATGTTGTTTTAATGCATTGACATAGACATGTGCTATTGACTCGGTTTAATGAGTGTGCAGGATTTTGGACCTCGAGGATGCATAGGCATTGATGGAACCCCTTGGACTCTGAATCGAGTAAGGGAGTGTACCATTGGGGTTTGATTGATTTTACTATGATATTAGCGCATCTAATTGGATGATATGACATGGATATATTCTGACATGATTTGTTGATGATGCAGGCTGACGATAGCTTGCCGACCAGAATCACATATGGAGTAAAGGGGTCACGCACGACTACCAGAGATGTTGAGGGAGAGGTGTGAATAGCAGCCCTTCCACAACCTACTAGCAATCCCCCCGTGGCTCAAACTGTAGGTTAATGATTACCTAGTTTGAGAGGACCCACGATGCCATGAGGGAAGATTGCGACAGTCGCTCATGATGATTCTAAGGGGCATGCAATAAGGCGGGGGCCTTATTCCTTAGAAGCCCTTGGTCTCCCACAAGTTCACCTGGTAGAGTGTTGACTCCAGGGGTTATTGATGTCTACCAAATCAGTCAAGAGGTGAGTGGCACCCTTGGAGCACATAGTGCATTCTGAAGGGCACGTCGCACAAAGGAACAGATGAGGTGAGTGTAACCCTTGGAGCATGTAGTGCGTCTTGAAGGGCACGTCGCGCAAATGAACAGATGAGGCGAGTGGCACCCTTGGAGCACCTAGTGTGTCCTAAAGGGCACGTCATGTTGTTGATGATAGAGGGATGACCCTAGAAGGCCCTAAGACAAATAACATGTTAAGTAATTTTTAAAACAATTTTCTTAATTAAATGTCGCCTAGTACAAAATTTAAGTTCTAAGTCTAAATTACACTAGGGGTAAAATTTTGTCTACCCTTAAAAAAATAATAATAATAAATAATAATAAAATAATAAATAAATAAAATAAAATAACATAATAATAAGTAAAATAAAAACAACTTAAATAATAATCATGATCTTCGTTAAATCTTGTAACATGAGGGGAGTAAGAAATGAAATGTTTCAAAAAATCATGTTGGATTAAAATTTAAAAAGGGAATTAATTGTTTTATTACCTTAATAGATTAAAATATACTAATTAATTAAGAAAAGGGAAAAAGGGGCTAATTTTCACACCCGCCTTTTTGAGTTCTAAGTAAAAAGGGGAAAGAGGGAAAATCAAAAAATAGGAAACTAGGGAAAAGAGGTAACATAAAAAGGGGAAAAGGGGAACTTAAGGGAAAAAGCGGAAAGTCAACTTAGTAAAGAATCTACCATTTAAGAGCTTTCTAATTTTAAACTGAATTAGCAATTTCATAATAGGGAAAGCCTTTAAAACCTGTAAGGGAATTTGGGGACACCTAGGAGTGATTCTAGGAGTAACTCTAGGTGGGTGAGAGAAATATGACAATTAATTAATTAAAGAAATTAAATAATGGAGGAATGAAGGGGATGGGTGACACTTGTACGGAGAAGAAATTTTAGGAATTTATTTTAAAAACTTTAATTAAATGATATTTTAGGAATGAAGGGAAGTTCGAAACTATATTAAATGAAGGAAGGAGAAGGAGGAAAGGATATCTTCTGTTTGCGTATCGTTACGCTGTAAAAATATTTACTTGGTTGATTTACTTGTGGGAGTTGGGATACCCAGCTCGGAGAGGAGTGGTAGCTCGGCCTTGCGAGGTGAGATGGGAGCTAGTCGACATCTCTGGATAGTGTGTGTGGCCCCTTTGCGGGTCGGGGGGCTAAGGGGGAAGAAGAGTACCCCTAGCATTGGCTGGGAGGTACCGATGAAGTCTCAATGGTCGGAGAGTGGGAGTTGCACGGAGGGCGCAGATGACACTCAGAGCAGTTGAATAGGAAACAATACACTTCTTCGTTTGAATGGTATATTGTTGTAGGATTTATGAGTTGGATATGCTTGTTTATTGGGTAGGTAAACTAGTTGTCTAGTTTCATGACTGAAATTTTTATAGCCTAGCTGATTGATTGGTTGATTGATTTCCCATGACCTTCGTTTCCCGCATGTCATGACTACCCTGTGGTGTTGATTGTGACCTTGAGGTTGTTTATCTTTCGTCCTTAGCTCGTCAGTCCTTGCCTGAGCAGTCGGCCAGGAGCCTGATCTATGGTCGTCACATTAGCGTTAAAAGACCTATGGATCTCAATGCCCTGCTTTTTTGTGCGAGGATGATGAAGTGAACGTCGAACCTATCATCCGCACACCTCTATTGTTCTCTTTGGCTGAAGGTTTTCCTTGCGTCCTGATGCAATTTTTTTTAACCCTCCAGAATTTGATTGTTGGCATGTTTTTCTATAAACTCGTCATGTTTTTACCTAGTGTTATATCGTTTTTACTTCATTTCTTTTATCTCGCTGGACGTTCTATGTATGGAATTCTTGAATGCAGTATATTGTTGGATTTTATGCTCTGCATTTTTTTTTTGTCTCATTTTTCTCTCTCTCATTTTATATCTCATTTTAAATCTTGTTGGGAGGTCATGCGTTTTTATATCTCGTATTGCTTGACTGGCGTTGCTACTTCTTCAGCCATATTCATTTGATGGGGGTGAAATTTTGTTTGATGGGAGGGGGCGAAATTGTGAGGAATGAATGTTATGGAATTCATCCAGTTCAATTTTAATAAATGAATGAAACTCGTAATAAGTTTGTAATAATTACTTTGAACATATTTGTATTGAAAAATTTTCTCAGATTCAAATTGAATAGATCTTGCATGTAAGCAGTTTTCTTTGAGCTGGAACCATCCATGGCTGCGAATTTCTCCCTGCAAACTTTCGGCCAAACTTTGACCTAGTAATAAAAAGGTTTGTTGTGCGTGCTCGAGCCTCCTTGTAATATCTATGTTGAATGGGGTCTACACTAATGCCCACTGGCAGAGGGTTAATATGACAGTTCTGTTTGATTTATTCCTTGGTCTGGTCCGATCTACGTAATAAGGTCACTAGCTCTGAAGCTAACTCCCTTGCTTAACAGGGAGTCTTCCCAAAATTCGATGTGGCACGTATTTTTCTCATAACTTAATTAGAAAATTTTATGCTCATCCATTGCTAATCCTAGGAAATCATGAGAGTTTGATCTTTAGATGAATTATTTTTGCCAGTTGATCTCTGGATGCGTTAATGCTCTAGATGTGTTAATGTTGACAATTATTGTGGTAAACACAAACTATTGTTGTTTTCATTTGCATCCATTACTAATCAAGGCTTCAATGATCAAGACCGATTTTTGGATGAATTACTTCTGCCATTGATTTTGGAACATTTATTGTTGTGAGAAACACCGAAGTGAAAAAAAAGAAGGTAAAACTATTTGTCAGAGCCATTGATAGCATTGGAATTATAATCTTGTCAGCTTTTTAGCAGTTTTCAACTTCTTGCCTTTAGAGATTTTAAACTGATATATACTCGTAACTTCACATGAAATTCTAAGAGTAGTTTATATTTTGTAACTTGAGATGATTGAATTACACAGGTTCATAGTTTTATGAGTTCATAATACCAATATTTTCTTGGAAATGAACATGTGATTAGGATTTTTGTCTCAATCTTTTATCAACTCTTATGTAATATACTCTTATGATATTATTTGTCTAGCTAAAAATACAACTATAAATTGTCAATATCAAGTGTAATATCAATACTCTTTTGATTGTATTTTCTTAAAAGACATTTAGCAATACTCTTATATAATATAGTACAACTATAAATTGTCAATATCAAATGTAATATCAATATTCTTTCATTGTATTTTCTTAGAATACAATTACATTATATGTATTACTTAGCTTTCAAATTTGATTATTATCTTCCAGTCCAATTAAATCTCATTTTCTTAAAATATTTTATGGTTCATTATTTATCTACTATTTTTCTACCACAGTATGTATAATTGTTGTTAATGTGTTTATAAACATCTCTATAATCAAGATAAATTGTTCAAAATTATTATATATAAATAATAAATGAAAAGATGGGAGGAGACAACTTAAGCATAAGGCGTTTAACATAAATGGAGAAATATATTGGAGAGCGTGAATGGAAAAAAAAAATGAGAAGTAGAAGGATAATAAACAAAGATTATACCAATTTGCAACTTGTGTATCAGGCTTAGAGCATTCCAGCAACAATATCACCTATCAGGAGAGCATATCCATTAGTGTAATTGATGTGATTGGGGTTTCATGTCTTCCACCATTTTGTATTATAATCTCAACGATGTTTGCATTGAAAGAAGAATCATGGTGCATTTTGCAGTTTGGGTAAGGTGGATATTTAAGCATTTTTATAATCTCACTAAATCCTTTGTATAAAACTCAATCATCTAGATTGTACTGCCTGTCTGGGGCGGGAGTTAGAAATATCTAATAGAATATATAAGGAGACCAATCGAAAGGAAAATTTGATGCTTTAAAAATGACAGAAAGTAGCACCGATAAAGGAACAAAAACATCGAAGCATATTCCTCCTTAAAAGCACCTATCTTCACCCTATATTTGGAATTTTTTTTTGTGGCATCCTTGTTCCTTACTTCTGCTAGTATTAATATAAATACTTCCACGAGGATACCAAACATATGGGCACTGGATAGAGGCCGCAAACTACATTTTCTTCGGAGACTATGAATGTGTAATCTACATCCTAAGGTTTGAAATTCCAAGCCTGGGGATGCAGGTTACCTATTTTTTATCCATGATTTGATAGTATTATATACTAGACGATGTATGAGTTATAATATGAGGTAGACCATATTATGATCCCTGTGTTCCTATAAGTATTTCTATTACTAATGTCCTTAATTAATAGCACCATTATTGTTAATCATGATTTCTTCATTTTACTTATGTCCATTTATTTTTGCATGTTTCCTTTCAGTATATGTTTATCAATGCTTCATTTCTGTACCTGTGCATGTTTCCTTTATCAATGTTTCATTTCTGTAGCTAGATGTCGATGTTTCATTTCTATTATTGAGCAAAGAGAAAGAAGGTGCTTCACCGTAGAGTATAATGACATCACTACCTACACACACAAAAAAATAAAAATAAAAATCGCACTTGTTATGTGAGGCTTGTTGTCGTGAATAAATAGGAGGTTCGCTACAACAATGAATCAGAGTTGTCACCTTGGGATATGGTACGCATACTGTTATTCTTCATGGTAGATTACTATTGACTTTACGCTTGCATTTATGTACTTTTAATTGTGTAAAGAAAGTGTTGACTTAGCATTTTAACTGAGAACTTAAATTCCCATAGCCTTAAGCTCCCTGCTTGACTTGATTCCCTTGGCATTCGATCCCTGAATGTTGTGATGGTCCTGTTGGTTTTATTGATTTTTATGAAGAGTTTATGCCTTGTCTTCGTCCTCATCCCTAGATCATTAGTCCACACCTGAGTAGTCAGCCAGAATTTAGATCGACGATCATCACTTTGGTGTTAATAGACCTATAGATCATAATGTCCTGCTTTTTTGTGCATGGATGATGAGCGAAGGGTGTTTTTTCCTAGTCGTCTACCCCTGTTGATTGTTCCAGGTTGAGTGATTGTCTTGCGCCTTGATGTGATTAATTAACTCTGTGATTTATTGTTTGATGGAGAATTTTTAATCAGCCCTGGGCCACTCTAGACTGTGTTTTATTCTTTTATTACTGTGTAATGGTCGAATTCTATTACTCTTGTTACTGTGTTTTTCTCCTGTGTTTTTCCTACATCTTGATGGACGAATTAATTTTATCTTTTTACTCTGAGATTTTATTCCTTACAAACTGGAAAAATTTCATTCTTCAATTTAATACTTGACTGTAATTTTTCCTCTGCAATTTCATTATGTTTTAAGTTGAATTTACCTTGCGTTCTGACCCATCTGCCCAATCCTACTCAGCCCTCCACTACCCAATCCTTGTTATCTCCAACTATTCAGTATGGTTCGATGTCTCCTTTATCGCCAAACGTCTTCTTGCCATCTCTGCATCTGTTTTCTCCAAATATACTTCATGAGTTTCCGTTGTGTAACACCCCAGCCAAACTATTTATACTCGCCTTACAGGCATATGTTGTGTATGCAATCAGAGGCCATTTTTACTCCGCACACCATCGACGCAACTTCCTCTTTTCCCTCTCCTCTTCCCACGGATTACGATCTCTTTAACAATTCAACCTCTGACATGGGTATTTGATGGCATAATGAATGCAATTATTATGCAGTAACAGTTCCTGGCATTTCTTCAATAGTCTCTTAATGGTACAGTGCATCCCAATAGTGTAGTAGGGTTTTAAAACTCTAAGGAGCTCGATTACAATTACACGTGTAAATGATGTTGAGTGGATTCCACAGCTTTTCGGATATAGAGACTCAACCCCTTTTTTTTTAAGCATAAAATTTTACATTGTAAATAGTGTACTCTTTTGATTGCAATTTTTGTTCCATGTCTATGTTATTGAAAATTTTATTTTTACAGTGTTTGCATTGTGTTGGTTATTGGCCTGTGAAAACTTATCCTGAACCTGTTGCTAACTTTTTATTATTATTGATGTCTACTTCAAGTTTTTGTTTTTATTTTTTAAAAAACTAAAATTGCTTTCCAAGATAAGATATTCTTGACTCTGCATTGCTTTCTCACCAAGAATCACACATTTATAAAAAATTGCAAATATCATGAATACGCAGAAAACTTGTGGCTCAATCAAATGATAGGAGTTGCAGGATTGCCTAATTCTTACATTGAAACAATCATAATAAGATCCGCATTGAAGAATAGTTATTCACGTTATTATCGATAATCTCCAATAAATTCATTATAATTCATTTATGATAGGTGGTTATAAAATAACTGAGTTGTGTAATTGTTTTAGGTTTTTGTCTTTTTAGTTGGAATTGGACTACATGAAATCGTAATTTTTTTTTTTTTTTTTAAATTGTTCTTCTGAATTTAGAAATGGATTCAACCTACTAAAAAATACTTGGGACACTAGGCTATCTCATTATTCCATTGTTCCTGCATTTTTTTCAACTATCTTATTACTCCAACATTCCTGTATTTATTAGGTTGCGCGTGGGTTATTTTAGTCAGCCACTTTGGATTTAATATACAACGATTGGTATAATTAGTCAGATATAGAAATCTCATACAACGTTGACAGTATCCATTGTCATTACTCAACAATTTTAAATGTTTAATAGACAGCTTGTTATTACTCAACAGTTTTAAATGTTTAATAGACAACTTGTTAAACTTTAATACGGTTAATAATGATGACAACGTTTTGGAAATTAATGTTGTGAATAATGTTATAATTGTAGCATTATATATTACTATGGTTAATATTGTTATATATTGGTAATTGCTAAATTAGATGGTGGGACAAATCAAATGATCCAATATTTGTTTTCGCAGTCGGATGAGGATGAGGACAATGCTGGTATTTATGATGAACCTCTATTAGAAAAGGAAAATAAATGAATTAATGAAGGATCAAGAGCAAATATTCTCTCTGTTAGTGAACTTAAAGGTTATGAATAATTTGTCGAACAATTGTATGACACAAATCCTAAGGTATGTAATATGTTTCATCTCATATTATACATAAATGTTGATTTTTTTTCTATTTGTTTTTAGTGTTAATTAATGTGTAAAATAAGAATGCAATTTTTACGATTAATATTCTTTACATTAACTAGTTATTTTTCATGTTGTAGATTGTTAGGTGAATTTTTGTTACCATCGTCAAATATTTTACCTCGCACATATTGAGGTTTGCATGCCATTATGAAAGACATTGGAATGGATTATCAAACTATAGATGCACATCCTAATGATCATATTATATATTATGGACACCATGCTTCGAAAATAGAATGTTTGCAATGTCTTATCGGTAGATATCGAACCGATCAAGTAACAAAAAGGGTGCCTTGAAAGGTTCTTCGTCATATTCCCATAATTCCACATTTGCAGCGATTGTTCAGCTGTTAAAGCATAGCACAATTTATGGATTAACAAGAGTGTAACAAAAGTGGAGATGGTGTTCTTCGAATCCTTATCAATGGTTCTGCATTTAGGGAAATTGAGGAAAAATGGGAAGATTTCAAAGATGAACCTCGTAATGTTAGGATTTCATTGGCAGCTGATGGTGTTAATCCATTCAGAGTGCTTAGGTCTATTTACTCAGTGTGGCCTATTTTTTCTATCAACAATAGCATTCCTCCTTGGATGGAAATAAAGAGGGAGCACATAATGTTGACAATGATTGTTCCAGGTATTTGTTTACATTAATTTTTTGAATGTAACATTTTCATTTGTTTCAATTTTTTCATAATATCTTTTGTTTATTTATTTACTTATAAATATTACATGATACCATTCCTATAGTAATTATGTGTAATTTCAAACAATTAGGTAAGTACCAGGTTAAATATATGAATGTATATATCGAGCCTCTTATCGACGATCTACTAAAGTTATGGGCTGGCATCACAATGTATGACATATGTAAACCAATTGGTGAGAAGAAATTTAAATTCCATGGAATACTTTTATGGACAATTCATGATGCCCTTGGACTAACACATTTTTTTGGTATGTAGAATTCTAATATTTCTCTTTAATACTATACAATTTTTTAATGTTATCATGGTGCATGTTTAATTTTTAAATAATCTCATTGTATAATTGACATTAATCCATTTGTTGTAGGTCTTCAAGAAAAGGGGTAAATTTGCATGTCCAATTTGTGGCCCTAATATGAAGTATCATCCTTCAAAATTTTTAGGAAAGGTGGTGTTTGATGAGTATAGGTACCTCCTCCCTAAGAACCATAGGTATCGTACTACTGAAAAACATCTTTTCAATGCGAAAGAAGAGACCAGTTTAAAACAATGAAGAATGACACCTCACTTATGGAGGTTGGAATATAATAGAAATCATCAAGGTAATCAATTTCTTTATGTATCATAGATCATGTAATGTTTTAAATGTTTATTTTAATCATTGAATTTATTTTACCATATTTGATAAGTATTTTTTTGATATCTTTTATGCTTCATGAAGGTCGCAATCATCATGAATGTATTAATAATGGGTTTCCACGAGGAATGAAATGTTATCCTGCTCAATTCATGAGGTTTCCCTACTATGAGGAGAGAAAAATAGCTCATTTGTTTGATATAATGAATATTGGGAAGAATGTGATAGAAACGTTATGGTGAATCATAGATGGTAGGAGGGACAAAGTAAAATTTGTCAAAATTTGTACTGACATTCAGGAAGACAATCATGCAATGCAAAGTGTGATCTGATATTCAAATAGATCAGATGGAGTACTAGACCGAAATAACCTTCCATGGTTATTAACAGAGAAACAAAGCAATGATGTAAAAAAGGTCATTCAAAGAATTAAATTTCCCACAGGTTTTTCTTCAAACATAAATAATATCTAATAATGACGAAAGGTGAATTTGGTGGGGCAAAAACACATGATTGGCATACCTTCATTAAGGTAATAATTTTGGTATACATATTTATATATATTGGCCTTATACATCTTTTTTTTTTTCTATTTTTTCTTGTCTACTTTGGTCGAAACAAATAACAATTCATTTTTTTGTTACAGTATGTTCTACCACTATCTCTCCCAAACGACTTTGACAACAATGTCAAATAAGTTATATATGATCTTGGAAAATACATGAGGTAAGTAGTTGTGATTTATATGCAAAATGTTCTTACAAATTATTGTTGTACTTATATAATGACATGTGTTTTACTTGTAGTGTAATATATTATATTATGTTATGTTGAAATGTGTTATTTTCTTGTGTAATCATCTCATGTAGATGGTTGTCATTGAAAGGAATCCATGAAGATGATATAAATTATTGGAAGAGAGAAATTCATCGTCTAATGTGTGAAATAAAAAAGTATATACCTCCAACATTTTTAAATGCACAAGAAAAATACCTCATACACCAAGTTGAGGAGATTGAAATTTGTGGACCTATTCACACAAGGTCAATGTGGATGGTGGAGAGGCACTTGAAATCATTAAAGGCATTGGTTAGACAAAGAGCATGTCCTGAGGGTTCTATAGTGGAGGGATATATGGTATATCAATTCATGGTGTATATTATTCAGGATCTTCCTAAATTAGAAGCGTCAGCTATGCATGCAGTGGATCGCATTTGGGATGTGAACTCCATCAAAAAAATTGAAGATCATGAGCATTTGTTGGGGAAAGGTAGAATGAAAAAAATGAGAGGTAATATATTCAAAATTGTGGAAATTTATATTAATAATACATATAAAGTTTCATTTTTTGTGTATATGATCATACTCATTAATATATTAATATAATTTATTTCATGAATTATTAATATTTATAACCTGCATATTGGACGTTATAACTAA
>JASDQU011247126.1:9065-19479 GCA_032191745.1 Picea mariana
AGTATCAATGTGATTTTTTTCATGTTCTTTGTGTATTCTTCTGAATGCACTTGTCATAGATTTGTCAACCTTTGTCATGTACGAGGTACAATATGATGTTGTGGCATATGGATTAAGGACATAATATGCGTCTGTATTTGCATTCCACATAACTGGATGGTCCTTGGAGAAACTGTTGTTCCATATATGTAAAAGTTTTCGTTTAAGGAAAATTGTTGGTTCGTTAAGTGTAGATTGTATGCCTTGGATGTACTCATCTTCTGTTAGATTTAGCTCTGCCAAGAAGTCTTGGAAGCTCATTAAGTCATGAAAGTCTCATTGTTCTAAAAAATGTGAACAAAGATTTAGATTTCTCAATGAGAACATTGTTCTCCAAACTAATTGGCTCTATGATTCTTGTTGCTCTCATTGGCGGCACACAAAAGTTGTATCTGAAATGTGATTTTTTCTCATTTTTTATAGCTTCTTGTATGATAATGTCTATGAACTTTGGCAAGCCCTGGATCCAAATGATCTGTGTTGCATGTCATGTATTTTTCCAGAAACTGCTCAATCTGTGATTTGTTGTCATTTCCATAGACCGGTGCACCCTCTATCCACAACAGTGCATGGTCATGCCCACTCCCTCTAATCTGGAATTCGGTCACAAAACAATAGCCCGATAGTAGTCACAAAACAATGCCTGGTCAATTCACTCACTGGTTTGTTGTTTGCTGGTTGCTCTTGTTTGCTTCAACTTTGCAAGGTTGAATCCCTGCATCCACAAATGGAATTGTTGTTGCACTTTGCACGGTTCGGATTCTGCATCCGCCGTTGGAACTGCGTTTCTGGCGTTCCGCATTGACGGGCAAGTTTCAGTGCAAGGGTTGCACTCAAACATATGGTTTTCAGGAACATAAAACATGAGGAGAACATTCAATTTCCTTTTTTATATCTCACTATGGGTGTAACAGAGGTGGGTTCTGTATCCAGCATTGACATTCAAAGAGGAACAAGACATTTTAGAAGGAAACAACATGAAAAAAATGCACCAAACATATGGTTTGACAAACAAAAAATACAAGGAGAAAATTCGATTTCCTTTTTTTACATGTCACTATGCCTGTGACAGAGGTGGGATCTCTGTCGAACAATGATGTTCAAGAACAAGACCAAAACAACATCACACTGTTGTTTCTCTGGTCGTAGTAGTCACATACGAAGATGTTCTGCAAGAGGAATTTGGCTCAGGCATTCCGAGTATTGAAAATTATTACTTGCAAAATGGAAATAGAAAACAATAACCAACGAACAAGAATGCAACCACAACACTGATACCTACCAGTGAATGGGAAATGACAGAACCGCAGTCCCAATCATGGATGCATAATCCTTACCATGCAAACTCCAACAACAGGTCCAACTGCGGATGAAGGACCCCAACCTTGCAAAGTTGAAGCAAACAAGAGCAAGCAACAAACAACAAACTAGTGAACAAGCACCAAGATGTCCAACTGCAGCTGCAAGACCTTAACTTTGCAAAACTGAATCAAACAACAATAAGCAACATCCAACGAACCAACGAACAAGCATCAACCAACCAACCAACAATGTTGGTGAAGAACAATATTGCCCAAATTCACTACAGACAAGATTGTATCCAAAAAATCGGACGAAAATGTATTGCAACATGCTTGTTAAGTAAACATTTCAGGTTGTGAGGCCTGTGAGGTAAACATTTAAGGCTGTGAGGAACGTCCAAGGGCCTCCCACTGTGTAAACGTTTAAGAAAGTTGCAGTTTGGACGGTTGGGATTCTGCATCTGCGATTGGAGCTCCGTTTCTATCGTTCCCCATTCATGAGTAAGTTTCACTGCCATGGTTGCACCTCTATTCATTGTTTGTTTATTCCAGTTTGCAAGTAGGGATTTTCGATACCGGGAATGACAAAGTCAAAATCTTCTTGCAGAACATTTTTTTATGTGACGACTATGACTAGAGAAACATGACTGTAACGTTGTCTTGGCCTTGTTCATGAACGTCAATGTTCAACACATAACTCACCTCTATCGCAGCCATAATGACATATAAAAAAGGAAAATTGAATTTTCTCCTCACGTTTTTTGTTCCTGAAAATCATACGTTTGGTGCATTTTTTCAGATTGTACCTCATATTTTTTTTGCATTGCTCTTTTCCAACTAGTCCTACTTTGATGTCCAAGACATGGAAGTGGGCACATCTGATTGGAAGGGAGCAACCTGGAAAAAAATGCACCAAATGTATGGTTTTTTGGAACAAAAAAAATGAGGAGAAAATTCGATTTTCTTTTTTATATGTCATTATGGCTGCAATAGAGGTGGGTTCTGTGTCGAACATTAACGTTCAATAACAAGACCATGACAATGTCAAACTCCTGGTTCTCTGGTCGTAGTACTCAAATACAAAGATGTTCTGCAAGAGGATTTTGACTCAGGTATTCCCAATATTGAATTTTTTTACTTGCAAACTGGAAATAGCAAACAACAAACAATGAATAGGAAGGAAAACATGGCATTGAAACCCACCCGTCAATGGGAAATGACAGAAGCGCAGTTCCAATCGCGGTTACAGAATCCCAAGAGTGCAAATTGAAACAATAGGTCCAATTCCGGATGTAGGACCTCAACCCTGCAAAGTTGAAGCAAACAAGAGCAACAAGCAAACAACAAACCAGTGAACAAGCACAGAGAGGTCCAAGTGCAGCTGTAGGCCCTCAACTTTGCAAAGTTGAATCAAACAACAATAAGCAACATCCATTGAACCAACAAGCAAGCATCAACCAGTGAACCGATAATGCCACTGAAGAACAATATTGCCCATATTCACTGTAGACAACATTGTATAAAAAAAAATCGGAGTAAAATGTATTGTAACACGCCTGTTAAGTAAACATTAAAGGCTGTGAGGCTTGTTAGGTGAACATTTAAAGTTGTCGGGACCATCCAAGGGTCTCACACTGTGTAAACATTTGAGAAAGAATGCAGTGTGGCAGGCATGTTTACGTACACAATAATAAAAATGCTTAGGTACTTAATAATAACAAAATAATAATAATAATAATAATAATAACAATAGTTTTTTTTTTTGTAAGTGAGTTTTTGATTCTATATTACTGAGAAAATTATGGTACAAAAGGAAAAGAGGGGTATCCCCTGATCTGCCAAAAGGAAACCAGATCAGGGATCCTGAAGTTGCGATGTCTACATAAGCGAGGGGAGGGCTGGGCCGCCACCCTGGGAAACTGACCCAGTCTCTGGAAACTTGTTTGAAAAAACTATACCATAACATATACATAAAAACCAAAAATGTAGAACAGGGGTGGCTCATACACTGATAAACAAAATGACCAAGGGTTGAGACTGCGCTAGTCCAAGAGGATTGGATGGATTTCATCTCCTTCCTTTCTTGCCTCGTTCTCCTTTCTCTACTCCACCGTGCGCATCTTTTTGATGCAGGTTGGTGTTCCACATTGATCTGCTGGAGTGATGTCCATATGGTGGACATAGCGAAGGTAGAGGTGGAATTGTCCTGCCATTCATTCCATTTTTTTGTTTTGGCTCCTCTGGTCCTCTACTATTCTTCTTGCACTAGCCTCCAGGTTGCTGAGGCGACTCAGAATTTATGTGAGCTCCTTCTTGTGGCCATGGTTTGCCACCCTGTTGGTCTCGTTCCTGTCAGATCTTAGCTTACTTATCAACATTTTTGTGTGCCAAGCTTCCTCCACCATTTTGTGGTAGAGGGTTATCCTGGGCTGTGTGGCCCCTGGGTCCCTTATCCCGTCCACTTCTTAGATGAGTTCCGCCCAGGCTTTTCCCTGGTGCTTGGTGTTGACTTCTCTCTCCCACCTGTCGATGACCACTTTTCCCTTTGGATTGACTTGCGCAAGAAAGGTGTCTTTGGCCTCTTTGGCCGCCTGCTCCATCCTTGTGATCTTTCGGGTGCTTGTTGGAAGTTCCTCCCCCTGGGGCCCCCTCTTACTCTAGGTATTCTTCGTTCTTACCATCTCAGTTTGAATGTGATGGTTTATGTCTTGACTTCGTCCTCCTCTTCTATTCGCCCCTTTCTGGTGTGTAGGATGGTCTCTGTAATTGTTGCGCTCTGGTCTGTAGCTATCTCTGATGCTTCTTCTTTTAAGGGGTTTCCCCGGCTGCGATCTTATCCTGGTAATCATGGGTCTCTCGTAAAGGCGTACCTTTTGGTCCTTTTTCACTGTTCCAGAGTGTGTGCGCTTGGGAACCTTGTCATCGCCCCTGCGCCAATACTTTTCCTTGCACGTTGTATGCCAATCATTTCCTCCCACCGTATCTGTGTGTGGGTGAGGTGTACCCATTCCTTCCCATGGGCTATCCTTTTGATCTTCGTCCTTTTTCGTCTGCGGATTAACCTTTCTGCTCTCCCATGGACAACCCCTGTACTTCTTTCTATTGACAGGACCGTGGTGTCGTACCTCCTCTTGTGGTGTGACCGAGATCTGCATTGTAACTCGTGTTTAAATGGTGGCCTATCGGATTCTGCCTGGATCCTACTTGCCCTTCAATTAATTATGCGCCTTCAGCCTCGATGTGGTCGTTCGTACTTCGACTGTCGTCATAGTCCTTTGCTGCTACTTGGGTACAGTCTGTCAAAAACTAACCATTCAGGATGTTACTCCATGTGGAATCCAGTTTTGGTCCTTCCTTGTCGACCCCTTCATTAGCGATTCTATCTACTAGTCCATTTGCTGACCTTCGCACCCAACGCAACTCCACTATGATCCCCGTCTGCAAATGCTCCTGAATTTTTTGCAAAGAGTAAGCCAAGCACCAGTGCCTCTAAATTTTTCCACTCTAGTGTTGTTTTGGAGTTTCCTTACTATGTTGATGACCAGCGTGGAATCTCCTTCCACTATGGCGTTGGTCGTCCCTTCCCGGTGTAGTATCTCAAGGCTAGTCTCCAGGGCTCCAAATTCCATGACGTTGTTGGTTGAGTTCCCCAGACTCCCAGTGTACAACCGGATAATTTTTCCTTGACTATCCCTGATTACTCCCCCCCTACCTGTCTCTCCTAGGTTACCTTTCGACGCCCCATCGAAATTCAGCTTGAGGGAGCCCTCTAGTGGCGATTTTCAGCTGCGCTCACCTACTTGTAGTTGCGACAATCATCTTACCTGATTGGGGTTGCGTCCTTCTTTTAGTTGAAAAGCCTCTAGAATTCGGAGATCCCGGTCTGTGAGTTGCGCTCTTCCTATTTGGCAGTTGCGGCTCTGTACCGTTTCTCATGGATATTATTGTTTCCTTGATCTTTCTTGCCGTCCATCTTTGGTTTCTGAAGATGCGTCAGTTCCGTTCCTTCCATATTACCCAAATGATCATGCCAGGAATGAGGGTCCAACAGAGATTCACCTCTTCGTTTTCATTGTAATTTTCCTTCTAGATGTTTATAGTTTTGGATATATTACCTCTGATCCTATTAGACTGTCGGAAGATGCCTGCCGCCCGGTCCCAGACTTTTGTTGTGTAGGGACATTCATCCAAGAGATGGTTCGTTGTTTCCTCCTTTTCTTCACATAGGTGACATCTTGAAGGGCCTATGAATCCTCTCTTCCTTAGGTTTTCCCAAGTTAGGATTCGGTTGTGTAGTATTAGCCACTAGAAGATTTTTATTTTTGGCCAATGGGGGTTGTTCCAGAGCTTATCCCATTGACACGTAGAGTCTTCTTGGTCTCGGTCCGCTATATAGTGGCAGACTTCTTTAAGATTGAATTCCCCGCCAACTTTGTGCCCCCATCTCAGCTGGTCATTACCGTCCGTGACTGCAATTTTTTTGTCTCCCTAATTCCTCCTCCACCTCTTTTACTGCTGTTGCGGTCTGGTCTCTAGTATGTGGGGTGAGAGTGTTCCAGATTCTCCATTTGTTGTGATCTATTTCTTGTTTCCAGTAATGGTAGACTCTGGTTTTGCCTTGTGCCATCATCTCCTGTTGGAGTTCCTCCCGGCCCGGTTTTTCCATTCTTGGTTCATGTTGCCAGGCATCCTCCCAGAATCAGGCGGTTCTACCATTTCTTATTTCCCAAAAGTTGTGTGTTTGAATCTAGGCCTTGTTGCGCCAGGCTAGGTTCCAGATGGTGGAACCTTCCATGGTGCCTCTGAAGCGTATTTTGTCCTGGTCGCAAATGTCCGGGGCATACTTTGCCTTCCATAGGTTGACCCAACGCCACCAAAGTTTCGCCCCATAGGCGTCATTAGTCACTTGCGGGTCATGTAACCCCAGGCCTCCTTTGTTTTTTGGTTTAAAAACCTTCTCCCAAGCCACCAATGCCCATTTTTTCCTTATTTTCACTCCTCGCCACAGGAAGTCCCTTTGTATGGTTCTTATTTTTTTGTAGAATCCCCTTGGGGATTGGGAAAACTGACATCATAAAGGTTGGGATAGCTTGCAAAACCAACTTGGTTAGGATAAGTCTTTCGGCTAGGTTGAGGGATCTGTACGTCCAATGTTTACCCGGACTTGTAGCTTGTTGACTATTCCTTCCCAAGTTGACAGCTTGTAAGCTTTGTCTGTCAGGGGGATGCCCAAGTACTTGGTTGGAAGTGCTTTGCATTCAAAGCCCAAGATGTTGGCCATATTCCTTTGGATTGCAGGGTTGGTATTAAAGAAGAAAATCATAGATTTGGACTGGTTTATCTCTGCCCCCGAGGCTTCCCCAAACTCGTCTAAGATTCGTTTGTAGGATTTTGTTTCCTTGACCGTGGGTATGCCATGAAGTAAGGTGTCATCCACAAACTGTTGGTGTGTAAAAGTCGGGCAATTCTCATAGGGTTTGATACCTTTTATTTCCCCTGCTACGGTTGCACTTTTTATGCTTCGACTGAGACCTTCCATCGTTAGGATGAATAGGAAGGTTGACAGTGGGTCTCCTTGTCTGATGGCTCTCATGGGCCAGAAAGGTTTGCCAGGGGCTCCATTTACTAGTAGCAAGAAGCTTGTTGTGGATACTAGGTTGACTATCCACCTAATCCAATGTTGGGTGAAGCCGAAGGCTTCTAGGGTCTTGACCATATAGTGCCAGCTGATTTTTTCATAAGCTTTTGCTAGGTCCAGTTGTATTATCATTCCCCCTCTTTTCTGAAGCTTCAGGGTGTGGATAAGTTCGTGGGCATGGATGATACTGTCCATTATTTGCCTTCCTTACTCGAAACCTGCCTGTGTGGGTAGGAGTGGTTTCAATCTATTTGTTATAACCTTGGAAATTATCTTATACACCACATTGCACAGCGCTATAGGTCTGTAGCGATCGGGGGTTTTGGCTTCATTTTCTTTGGGGATAAGTGTAACCATTGTAGAATTTAGTGCTTTTAAAATGGAGGCTAACCTTCTAGAGTCTTCCACTACCCTATATACGTCATGTTTGACGACTTCCCAGTAGGCTTTGAAGAACTCCACTGTGAAATCATCTGGGCCTGGGGATTTTCCATTGGGCATTTCCTAGAGTGCTTGGTCTATTTCCTCCTCTGCAATGGGCTTGTTCAGGTTGTTATTTTGTTCTTTTGTTACCAGGCGAGGGATATGTTGGATTATCTTTTGTATGGCCTCTGTTCTATCTTGGTTAGGTTCATGGGCTATCCCATGGAAGTGGTTTACCAGGGTTGTTTCGATGTCCTTATGTGATTCTCTCTCTATTCCATCCTGGTCCCTAATCTTCAAGATTTTGTTATGGGCTCTTCTGGCCATGGTTGTTCTATGAAAAAACTTGGTGTTACGTTCTCCTTCCTTTAGCCATTTGATACGGGAATTTTGTCGCCAGAGAGCTTCTTCTTGCTGGCAACGCTCTTCCCATTCCTGGGTCATCTGGATCTCTTCCTTTTTCCACTCCTCATTGTAGCCCTCCAAAATGCAGGTTTCCTGGAGTTTTTTTATTTTTTCTTCAATGTTGTTCTTCTCTTGGTTTATATTCCCAGAAGTGTCCTTGTTCCACTCCTTGAGCCTATATTTGATATGTTTCAGTTTCTTATAGAGTTTGAACATCCTTGTCCCTTACTCTGGTTGCTCCTCACGCCACCATTGTTTGATTTTTTCCTTGAAATTCGGGTGTTCAATCCATAATTTCTCAAATCTGAAAGGTTTGTTCTTTGGTGTGGTCTGGAAGCCTGCTTCCAGTTGCACTGGCCAGTGATCAGATCCCCCCCATGGAAGGATGTTGCAGTCTAAGGTTAGCCCCTGCATAATGATTTGCTCTGACACTAGGAATCCGTCGAGTCTTGTTGCTACCTGATGTTGGCTCACTCGCTTATTGTTCTAGGTGAACTGGCCATTATTGGTTTTCAGATCTACCATCTCCGCTGTGTCTATGAATTTTGAGAACTCCTCCGCATCTCTATCCAATCTTCTTGTACCTACTTTTTTCTCCGCAAGTGACGTGATGATGTTGAAATCCCCCGCTAGGATCCATTGGAGGTTGTTGGATCGGTTTTTAAGATCTTCTAGGTCTCTTAGCATTCTTCTCCTATCCTCTGACACCTGGGGTCCATACATATTAGTGCATAAAATCACCTCTGTGTTCCCAATGAGTTCCATGCGGATCGTAAGGGTATGCCTTGTCGCTTCAGCTGCTATTAGTCTTAGTACTTGTGGGTTCCACAGGGTGAGGATACCTCCTACCATTTGGTGGTCGCCAATAGCCACCATCTTGTACTTGCGCAATAGTTGTTGACTGATTGTTTCCATTCTATCTGTATTACACTTGGTCTCTTGAATAAAATAGAGATCATGTTGTTCCTGTTTTAGTCTATTTCTAAGGATTTGTTGCTTTCTTCGGCTGTTTAGGACTCTTATATTCCAAGTTATAACCTTCATTTAAACATGCAGGGGGGAGTTGAGGAAGAGTTTCTTGATCTTACCGGAGTTTATCAGTAGCGCTCCAAGCTCCTGTAGGGCTACACTATTTGATTTCCTGCCTTTTTTCCTCCGCGTCTACTTGGGTGAGTGTTGTGGTTGTCCCTCGCTGGCTCTGACTCCTAGGTGTCCAATCTCCCTTTGTGTATGCTTTAGGCCTCTAGCTTTGACTTCCTCCCTTAGGAGGAAAAGGTACTGGATGCGGTCAAGTTTCTCTGTTGGTACATTTTCTACTCCCTGTCTTTTCCATTGCTCCAGTATGTTTGTGAGATCTATCCCTTCCCGTTCCACAAGGTCTCTGAGTTTCGTATCTTCTGTGCCTACTTCACTTGGTGTCATTTCCGCCTCTCCCTCTGCTTCTTGCATGGGGGTGTTGTCGTCTCTAATTTCTCCTTCCATCGGGGTTGCGCAACTGCCCTGTTCTTTTTGGTTATTTGGTCGGTCGGTGGGCTCATTTGGTGTTTATTCTCCGACTTCCTGAGCTTTTGTCGCATCCTTATCGACTTCTGCCCCCTTTGTTGGCTTTATCCCATCCTTCCAGTTTATTTCGGACCTCTGGGTTATTTCGTGCTTGGGCTTTGCTTTGCTTTTTGTTGGCTTTGCTTCTGGGGTTTGGTTTTACAAACCCATCCTCATCTTGTCGTGGTTTGGGGTTTTCCATTTCCTGTTTTTTATTAAGAGGGCATTCCCTAATCAGGTGACCATGTTCATGGCATCTTCTACATCGGAAGGCGATTTGTTCGTAATTGATGTTTTGGATCCATTCCTCATCCCTGAATTCGAGGCTTATGGCTTCTGGGAGTGCTCCCGACACATCCATCTTTATACATATTCTTGCGTAAGATGTGTATCTCTCTTTCAGGGTGGCTTCTATGATCTTTATACATTTCCCCAGTTTATTTCCTATTGCTTCAAAAGTAGAGGGTAACCAATAGTCTAAAGGTAGGGAATAAAATCTCAGCCAGACCGACACCTTTTTGAAGGTCTATTTTCTGGGGAGAAATTTTCCTTCCATGGCTGCATGTACAATCCTGTTGATGCATGGAAGTATGGCCCTCCTTCAAAGACTTTATCTCTGTCCTCCAAGTTTATGAAGACTGCTGTGAAGAAACCTTTCGAGCCCAGATGGAGCTCCACTTCCCCATTTGGCTTCCAGTGATATTTGATCCGGTTGCGCAATGTTCTTTCGGTGGGCCACAAGCCCATAAACTTGCAGATTAGCACATGCGCCTTCATCTAATCCTTGTAGAGTTGCGTCTCTGGGTCATCCAGTATCACCTTGGGTATCATTGTTGTTTTGGGTTTGCACGGGTTGCGCCCTTGTGCCCGGTTGGTCTTCGTTGTGTCTTGCGTCTCATTCTGGGTTTCTCTGGCTTCCTCTTCCATGCATTCACTTTTGCCCTAGTTCCTTTCCTGACCTTTTTCTGGGTCAGATCCGGAGGTACCTATCACTGGTGCCTTGAAAAATCCGCCCCTTGTCCCTTTCCCTTTGTCTACCACTACCTGTTTGTATGAGGGGCTACCC